>JASDQU010376183.1:0-11374 GCA_032191745.1 Picea mariana | reverse complement strand
GCAGGATGTTACAGTCCACATATCCAGACCTCCACATTGACTAATATTCACTTTCCATTCCCCTTTTTCATCTCATACTTAATCATTTTTACCATTTTCTATCCTCTCACCTACCTCCTTTACCTCCACATTCCCGTAACTTCACAAACCCTACATTTAATTTTTTAATAATATTTCCTATCCTAAGTTTCTTCCCCCTTTTCATGAACCTACCATACTAGCACATGTGGAGGTGACATGGACATATGATCAAATGACATGTGGCAGTGAGGTGGACCAATACCATAATGACACATGGAAGTGAAATAGACCAACCCACGTGTGACACATGGTGATGACATGGGCACTAACCAAAGTATGACTGGACGTTGATTGGGTCATCAAAATTTTATTAATTCATGAAATTTTATTAAGGAATGAGAGCTAAACCAAAGTATCTATATTATTCTTTGTTCTACATGAGTACTATCGTAAAAGTAAAAAATTTAATGGAGCAAAAGAAATTAGATCAAGGGATAAGATTAACTTGTGAGTTAGATGAACAACTATTGAGCGACAGGTTTTTGGAAGCCATAATGTTAAGAACCTGAATAGATCTACAAATATAATCGCCACAAATATTGAATACACAATAGATCCACAAAGCAACTACAAAGAAATATAGAAGAAACCACACTTTATTATTATCAAACCCTTGAGGTAGGGAAACACCATACAATGGATCCTATTATGGAAGGGATCCTCTCCTGTTCACTTGCCTCTTCGAGGGGGCATCCTCCTATTGGGCTACAAATCACAATACAATAATTCTCTTCATATCCCATTACATTGCTTGAACACCTTTATATAGTGCTACCATCACCTAAGAACATTCTAGAGGAGGAATCTTCTAGAAGTAGAACCTTCTAATAAGTCCTCTTACATTTATTATATCTAACTACTCATTTATTATATCTAACTACCATATTGGGCCTTATTTAATAATATAGTGGACCTAGTCCACCTTACATTGAATGGCCTCCACTATTATCACTATGGGCCCTCTGGGCCCCCGTTACTACCTCTCTAGCTACCTAACATTCCATACCCCTTATGAAAGTGTTATCATCAACACTTGATGTACAATGATATACCAGGCTCCCATGGATAATTGTGGACCATAATGTTGAAGAAGACTGGACAACCAAGGTCCCATGTAGAAAGGAAAGCCACCATGCTGAAGTAATCCAACCGCCATTGTAAACTCGGTTCCCATGTCCAAGTGTTCATGTGAAATCCACGTGGAATATTTTGGAACCCAATAACCAAGTCAAAATGATGCTCCAAAGACTGACACATGTCATGTGGATCCAAATAAGAAGATCCATCCACATAGTGGAAAATGGTCGTAGCAGAATCTGGAAGGAATAATACCACTGTAGAATATGCAGGATGGACATTGGTAATAATAATTGACTCCTGATTTGTCACATTGATGCTCTTTACAGAATGTGGATTAGAGTCATCAAATAAAATATGAAAGTGGTTGCATCCCAAAAATGACAACTATCCATATAGCAATCATCACAATCGGCCTCAAAATCATACCAAACATATATTTCTTGATTATATTCATCCTTGAGGTCTGCCATAAGAAATCTCTCCTACATGCTATCCAATTAATCTTGAATACTATGAAAACTATCATTGAGGTCGTCTGTGAGGCCATCTACAAAGTCATCAAATCTGTCATTCAATGTGTCAAACAATTGGACTTTGAATGCTTCAGTAATCTATAGAATTTCTCTGAGGGTTTAAGAAGAAAAATTCATATTAGCACCCTATGAAAATTTATGAGCTCTATAGTCTCGTCTCTGTCATGAAAAAACCCAAAAAATAGAACAATAAGTTATGATAGAAAATCGCGGCTTTTTCTGGAAAAACCCTGAAAAACTGTTGAATTTAAAATGCTCATAACTTCATTTCCTGCACTCCATTTCAGATGATTTTTTTTTTTTGAAATTGGGTATTTTTTCGAGAGGAATTCAAATACCCATTTTTTTTTCCCAAATTCAGCTCGTAAAGCTTCATATCTGAACCTGAAGTGTGCCACTCTCTTTTTTTTTTAGAAAATTTCTGTAAAAAAAGAAAAACTTTCTTCCCTTCTTTGGCCAAGGAAAGTGCTCTGATACCACTTGTTAAGAACCTAAATAGATCTACAAATATAATCACCACAAATACTGAATACACAATATATCCACAAAGCAACCACAAAACAAGATAGAAGAAACCACACTTTATTATTACCAAACCCTTGAGGTAGGGAAACACCATACAATGGATCCTATTATGGAAGGGATCCTCTCCTGTTCACTTGCCTCTTCAAGGGGGAATCATCCCATTGAGATACAACTCATAATACAAAAATTCTCTTCATATCCCATTACATTTCTTGAACACCTTTATATAGTGCTACCATCACCTAAGAACATTCTAGAGGAGGAATCTTCTAGAAGTGGAACCTTCTAAAAAGTTCTCTTACATTTATTATATCTAACTACTCATTTATTATATCTAACTACCATAGTGGGAATTATTTAATAATATAGTGGACCTAGTCCACCTTACATTGAATGGCCTCCACTATTATCACTATGGGCCCTCTGGGCCCCCACTACTACCTCTCTAGCTACGTAACACATAACACAAGATCTGTGTCCTTTTGGGGAAACAATTACCTCGTTGGAAAGGTAATTCGACAAGGAAGATGATGGAATAGATTTTAAGAGGCAAAATTGGCCATAACCTCCTAAAAAAGTGAAATAAAAGTCAACTATTGTTTCAAGGTTTTATGAGAGATTTTCTTGGAACCTCAACTTCCTGAACTCATATCTTGAGATCCATGAATCAAAATTGCACCCAGGAGGACTCATTGGAAATATGAGAGGATGAATATTTAATTTGGAATTTTTCCCATGCCTGAAAGGGAAAATATATTACTCATAAAATCAAAACACAATCCTCTTTTATTAAAGACAGTCAAATTGAAAATTTGAAAATAAAGTTTATTAAAGGAATAAGTGGGCCCTACTTGGAGGCAGAAATTTCAATGACATAAGTCATTAATGAGAATCCAATGAAACATTAATTAAAAGTGTTTTACTCCAAAAAGGAATCAAGGAAATTTCTAGAAAGGCAAACACTAACTACTTCAAAAAAAATTAGAGCAGTTGTGCCACCTCAACCACAACATGTACCTATAAAGGAGCCAACAACAAGCAAGTGAATGTATATATTTTTCTCCATTACAATATTTTCATTTTATGGTCCGTGAGAGACAATCCTAGTCCTCTTTGAAGGGAGAATGCATTTTTACTTTCTTTAAAGACATTTACTTTTGTATTTAAAGACTCATTATTATTTTTGAGACTCCAAGAGAGATGGTCAGGATATTACATTACTGTATTCTCAAAGGCTTTGATCAGAAGCTTGAATTACCAATTTTTTGTATCTATTAGAATCTTTTTGGCACTTTATGGAATGATAATTTAAAGCTCTCTTTTACTTTCACTCCATTCCCTATTCTCTCTATTTGTGGTATCATTAAATGTTTCGATGAATGATGCGATGGAGATATCAGTCCTTTATATTATGTATGGATATTATCTAGTCACATTGTAAATATTGTACATATGAGTTTCTTTGAAAATACATTTGGTCCCAAAATCTCAGGTGTTGTTTTCCTTGAATGTGAATATAAATATAAAGTCTGGTCCTTCTCAAACTTTTGTTTTGTTTCATTTTGTTTTCTTGGAATCATAAGAAAAATAGTACCACTTCTCTAAAAATGTAGGGGGATTCATATCTTTGTGAGGATGACCTTAAGACTGCAAGACACTATTTTAGATCAACAATAGGTCTGTTAAAACCATGACAATATTGGCTTCATCTTGGTTAACTGTATCACTAAAAATTTCCACACCATCAACTGAAGTTTGTTAAGGTACTTCCTTAATGGTTTTATTCATTTTTTATCTCCTAATGTAAATTTTAAGAGGGATTGTTTGAACACTGGGTTGATATAAATCAATAGTTTTATGTACTGTTCCTGGGAAATTGAACTTAATTGTCTTTTTGTTTTTACTTTCTTCAAGGGAATAATGTAATATTTTAGGCAATAGAAGAGGGAGATATATGGACCTGTCTTCAACCCAATGAATAACTAGCTTCATGTGATCACCAGAAATATCACTCTTATGATGATTCATAATTGTCCCAAGGATAAGTTGAATAAAATATTTGTATATTCCTTGGGGAACATCTTGAATTTTTAAACCGTTCCTGGTAATAAATACCCTTTTCCCATAGATTTTATCGACCATCTCAATCTTTTCTACCTTGTTTTTTTTTGGAGTTAAATGTTGCTCCCCCTCTATGTGGAATTTTTGTTTCTCTTGCAACCAAATCAATATCTAGGTAAACCGTCTTCCCAAATACTTTCAATTTCATAGCCATATCATCATAATTAGCTATGGCATCATCTATCTCTTCATTTTGGAAATTGAAGGGTCCAAAGATAAATTCATAAACCTATGCTCTTATCATTTAACATACCTTTTGGACAATTTTTTGTATCTCTCCATGCATCAACACACTTTTGGAGTTTGTTGACAATGGAATTTCCATCCTGGGAACCCCCTATTTCAACTGCTACACCCATGACAGAGGACACCCTTGTTTCAATTGCATCCATGGTATTTTGCGTTCAAAGATGAAATCATGGAAAATAAATTATTCAATGCACACTAAGGAATGCATGTTGACAACAAGGAATGCATGCTGACATTGAGGAATGGAAATTGATGCTGAGGAATGCACAGTAGCGTCGAAGAGACCCTTGGCAGACAAATGAGTTTTAAAAAAAAAATGTATTTTGATTGTATTAATTGTATATTTTTCTATAAAGCACTTTTATTAATAAAAGTAGATTAATATGTAGAGATAAGATATAATTTATTAAAAATAGAACTTTTACAAAAATTGACATGAATTGTTATAACCACAATCACATAGATTTGTAGCCTTATTTAACAATGGACTTGGAAATTTTTAGAATTAATGAAAACTTTACATTCTTGTTAAAGTTTTGTAAACACTTGGAATATCAAGGGTTGTAATTTGAATTTGAAAAATTGTGTCAACAATGATTGTGTGCATGTGTCAATTGGGTGTAGCTTGGGTGGTTGGGAGGGATGTTGTTATTCTCCCCACCTGAGTTCAATTATCGCAAGTGACATGTTTGAGCTCATAACGAGTATATTGTTGTAATGGATTCAAGCCTTGTTGTTGATCAGCCTTGTGACATTAAGATTATAGGGTTTACCTGGGGTTCCATCCTTGAAATGAAGGAAAGTACTCAAGGATTTCCCCCAGGCGATGTAACTTGGAAAATAAAAAAAATTATTGTGTGAATGTGTGAGAGGGTAATTTTGAAAGAAAAATAAAAAAAGTTTTCAACTTTGATACAAACACACACGCTCAATCTCAAATTGCATGGCTAAGCAAGATATATTGCATGCATTTGAAATCAATCATAGATGTGGGAGACTTACAAGTACTTCCAGTTTCTAATATTCCAGGGCTTGGGCTTGATTAATTTTCCCTATGCTTGCATTTTTTAAGATCTTGACATGCTTACATTTAACTATCCAACTTTTAGCTTTGTAAGACTTAGTCTCTCTCTTGATTTTAACCCCTATTTCCATAATGAGGTAGCTATAAAATCCACCATTGGAGATCACATATATATGTTGGCTTGTTTACAGGTAGAGTGTGGTTGTCATTGATGGAAAGAACAAAAACAATGATGGTAGGTTTAAAAACAGAGTTTACATGGCAAGAACAACACCCAGCAGCAAAAACACAGAAGAACAAGCAGTGAAGACATAGAAGAACAAGGTCGAGAAGCTGAGAAGTAATAGCGCAGTGTTGCACGTAGAGTGCAAGTGGGTGCTAGGGCTGAGGTGAATTCCATTACCAAAGCTTAGGAGAGATAATGTTCCCATAAATGCAGATAAGGTCCAAGTAATCAAGGCTCGCAGAAGGATAAAAGGTCATGGCCTTTGACACTTAGAGATTTGAGAAATCCAAAGCTCAGGAGGAGGAGCAACAATGGTTGTTGGATCACCAATATAGAATACCTGATGGTCGTCAGATTAGAGTACAGACAGGAGGAGCACACAGAGGAGGAGTTTACACCTCAACCGCTAGATTGGAGTGCAAAGGACTAGCTGTCGTTAGATCTAGTATAACTACGAAGAGGATAATCGGTAAGATCTATCCTCCAAATCCACGAAATACGAAGTCATGAAATGATCTGGCTCGTTGGATCCAGAGTAAATGTGGTAAGAGATCAACATTTCACTAACTTGCAAGATGGAGAAGTCAAAGGTGAGAGTTGTAGGAACTCACGATATGCGAAGTCAAGAAATTATCTGAGTCGTTGGATCTAGAGGACATGTGGCAAGAGATCAAGATTTCATTGACTTGCGAGCTGGAGAAGTCTAAGGTGAGAGTTGTAGGAAATCGCGATATGCAAAGTCACAAAATGATCTGGGTCATTGGATCTAGAGGAAACGTGGCGAGAAATCAACATTTCGCTGACTCGCGAGATGGAAAAGTCAAAGGTGAGAGTCGTAGGAACTCATGATATGCGAAGTCGCAAAATGATCTGGGCCATCTGATCACCAAGGATCTGGACTATTGATCTGATATAAAGTTAGAGTCCATGATATTGATCGTAGATGTTGATCAGAGAGAGAGACCTCAACCGTTGATCTGATATGAAGTCATTTCAGAGTTTTGTGTATCAGGAGTTTGGAGGAAACTCATAACAGGAGTTCACGATATGAGAAATTGCAAACAACTCTTTTTCTTGACCCCTGATCATAGTTTGTGGTCACATTAGAGGAAGAGAAGCAAAGAAGCTAGCACTACTAGGCTCCATTTCAGAGTTTCGTGTATAGTGAGTTTGGAAGAAACTTATAGCAGGAGGTCGCGATATGAGAAATTGTGAAGCACCCTCGTGCTTGGCCCCTAGTCACAACTAGTGGTCACATCAGCAGGAGAGAAGGGAAGGAGATAGTGGTGCCAGGCTCCATTTTGGAGTTTCGCGAGTCTGGAAAACCAAGGTGACTCATAGTTGATCACCCGAATTGTGAAATCACGAAATGACTATTGGTTAGGCATACAGTCACCGCTGATGGTCATGTGAAAGGAAGGGGCTTAGCCAGAAAATCTAAATGCCCACTATGTAGTTTTCTCAGGAAAGGAAAAAGCACCAAAGGGATGAGCACACAAAGGTTCTCTCAGTAACTGCTAAAGACGAACTGATTATAACTGCAGAAAACCACTGATGGTTTCAGCTAGAGAATTTGAAGAGGCTGCAAGGTGATTGTCAGAGGAGATGAAGCGTCTTAAGGTATTTGACAGTGGTATGAAGACTCATCATAGAGACAATTGATAGATGGAAGAGGGTCAAATACGGTAGCTTCCATAGAAGCCAAAGAGTCTCGACATAATGACCATGAATGAAGAACAGACTCAGTGTAATTTCCAGAGGGGATGAAGAGTTAGGTGTATGATCCAGCAGAGGATTGGGCATGATAAATATACACAGAAAAAAGAGGAGGTTGCTTTTGCAGAGAGTTATTCATGCGGGTAAAAGAAGGTTGTGTACAACTGTTGAATCGCACATAAGAAGCGTAGCACATAAAATAGAAATGCATATCTGAGAGAGGAAGAAAAAGTTGAGGTGCACATGCAGAGACAAAGCACAAGAACATAAAGCTTATGAAGATGCAAGGAGGAGGACAATGAAGTAGGCATAGTAGAGAAGTGTATCAGAACAATGATGAGACTGGTAAACCATTGATGAATATTGTATCATTGTAATAGATTCAATGAAGCAAAGATTTATATTTCAGGGTGGTTGGGAGGTGCTAGGGAGGACTGTTGTCCTCAGAGTTTCAAGTGGGTGCTTGAACACATGGAGTTGTAGCTTCCATCTGGTTGTAGCCAGGAAAACTAGGGTGGCAGGGTGGTGTAAGGGAGATCTGTTCTTCCTTGTTATACAGGTTGGTGCCTGTATGACTGGAAGTTGGTGCTTCCATCCAGTTGGTGCTGGAACACTTAGGGAGTTGGTGCTTCCTTCTAGTGGGTGCTAGAGAAACCGGGGAGTTGGTGCTTCCTTCTGGTAGGTGCTAGAGAAAACAGAGAGTTGGTGCTCTCATCAAGTTGCATCTTGCAAAAAAGAGGTTGTAGTCTCAAGAGGAGTTGGAGCTCACAAGTATGATAATGTAAAGAAAATAAAGATTACTTATCATATCAAGAAGAAGAGGTTTTTCCCTTTATGGGTTTCCTCAGGAAATATATGTCTCTGTATATTTCATGTGTGTGATTGATGTTTAGTATTCTATTGCTTACTTTTGTTCATCATTGTGATCATCATTGAGTGTTTTGTGAAGAGTTTAAAATGGGCATAATAGTTTAAGCACAATAACAACTGATTCACCCCCCCCTCAGTTGTTCAACAATTGGTATTAGAGCCAGTTCCTTTTATCTAAAGGTAGATCAGGAAGCTTAAACATGCCAAGTCATGAAGGAACTTCAACCAATAAGGCCCCCCTATTCAATGGAACAAACATTTCCTTCTGGAAAGTTCGGATGAGAACCTACATAATGGTCCTAGGTGCAGATGTTTGGGATGTGGTAGAGACTGGTTATGTAAAGCCAGTTGTACTAGATAATAAGGATGACAAGCTAGAATTCAGCTTCAACGCTAAGGTTATGAATGTTATTCTAAGTGGGCTTGTGGAATCATAATTTTCAAAAGTTATGCACGTAGAAACTGCCAAATAAATGCGGGACAAACACATTAGCAGTTATGAAGGTAATGAGAAGGTAAAGGATGCCAAGGTTCAAACCTACAAAGTACAGTTTGAGTAGCTAAATATGAAAGACGATGAAACTGTTGGAAATTACTTTTTGAGAGTTGAAGAACTAGTAAATGCAATGAAAGCACTTGGTGAAAAAATTGAGGAACCCTCTTTAGTTCAAAATATTTTGAGATCTTTGCCAGATAGGTTCAACCTGAAGGTCTCTACTATAGAAGAACTTAATGATCTAAAAGCCTTGGCTTTTGATCAACTTCTAGGAATGTTGACTGCATATGAAATGAGGATAGTTAAAGATAAACCCACCTCTAGAGAAGCATCATTTAAAGTAGATAAGAATGGGGATTCTGAGCTTGATGAAATTGAAGAAAAATTTGTTAGAAGACTAAAGAAAGGATTAGGCAAGTACCAAGGCAAGCTTCCCTTCAAATGTTTTAATTGTGGAAGGATAGGTCACTTTGCATCTAAGTGTCCACACAATAATAAGTACCAGAACTCTGAAGGTGAAGAGAAGTACAAATTCAAGAGATCTGGAAAAAGAAAAGCTTATGTGTAAACAATCACGACTCTTCATGAGACACAAATATGACTCTTCTTGTGAATATAAGATTAATGAATTTATGCTAATGGCCAAAGAGGATTATGATAATAAAATCATAGGAAGTGATGTTGATGATGAAGAAGCTGTGGTTGACTTGGAAGGAGAACTAATCAGTTCTCTAGAAGAAATTGCTAGACTCAGGCTCAAGAAGAAGAAGAAAAAACAATTGCTGATACAGTTCGAGAAAGACAGTAAAAACTTGATGAAGACTTTGCCCTGCTAAAAGTAGAATTACAAGAGGCAAGGAAAATAGAAGACATTCTGAAACAATAGTTATCGGAAAATAAGGCAATATGTGAAGCCTTGGAAGAAGAGGTAGTAAAAATATTAAAAGAAATGGAGAAGTTTAAAGAATTATATCTCCAAAATTTTCCAAGCATTAAATCTTCAGAAGCATTAGCTACCATTCTGAATCAGCAAAGGAATCCAAATTTGAAAATTGGTTTGGGTTATGAAGAAGGATCAAATAATGGTCAGCCAAGCAACAAAGAATCCATTAAGTTTGTCAAATCTACATGCATTGACAACAATAAATATAGAGAAATAGAGGAAGATAATCATCCACCAAGGAAGAGAGAAGGAAGAAGTACCATAATTGAAACTGTAGAAAAAAGAAATAATATACCCTCTACTCAAAGAAATCATCAGCATGGAAGAAATCGACCTGCTCAAAGAAGACAACCATTTTCTAGGTACAAAGGATTTTTCTACGGATATTGTTTTTACTGTTCTAACTTTGGTCACAAAGTTGTAAACTGCTCCTTAAAATTTAGATATGAGAAATCAAGACACTTAAGGAATAGATATATGTCACAACAAAGAATGAGATAACCAATTAAAAAACAACCACATACTGCAAATCATGTGATGGCTGGGAAAAGGCCATAGGTTAAGCATAACAATCGTTATGATCCTTTATTCAATGAACCCGAATGTTACACTTTCCATAATTATGGACATAAAGTTGCAGACTGTCGCTTAAGGAACTATGAACCAGCTTTGAATCCTTCTGCTGAAAATGTCAAGGTTTGGAAGAAGAAAGAAAATGACAAGTGTGGACTAGTGTTGTCAGCTCAAAGACAAAAGAACCCCTGGTATATTGATAGTGGTTTCTCCAAACATATGACGATAGACAAAGGTAAGTTTATATCTCTAAGTGAAAGAAAATTGGGAAATGTAACCTTTGGAAATGATGCTTTGTAAGGGACCGAATTAAATAAACAACCATTTAATTTACAACATAACAATAAAAGTCAAGAAATTTCTATAATTTAGCATATTCGCCTACAAATTTATCAATTATAATAAATTTTTATAAGAGATTAAAACAATGCAAAATTTGAAATAAATACTTGAACCTGATGCTATTATCCCTCCGTTTGTCCGCAGCTTGCCTCCTTGATCGCTTCTGAACACTGCCCAAAACCGTTCCTCCCTGCCAACTAGGTAACTCCCTAGCTCCAGGATATCAACGGATATCCTGGCCCCCGTGCCCAAAACCCCTAGCAACTCCAGTGCACTGTATCAATCCTACTCCATAACTTCACTTCTCTCCGCAAATCCAGAGCTCCCCAAAATTCATCCCCCCAACCTCCATAGAATGGCCTCCCGTCAAACTCCTTCCCTTCCTTATCCTTCCTTCACCGACTTCCCGCCTCTTTTACTTCCTACCTAACTCATTTATTACCTTCTTATCCCTTCCCGTTAATGCCCCTTATCCCCCTTTATTTAATATCTTATCCTCCCGCAATTAATAAGTTATCCTTTGTTGTGTACGTAACCTTTCAATTTAATTATATAAATTATTAATTTATTAAATTTAATACTCATGTTTTTAAAT
>JASDQU010376179.1:0-11115 GCA_032191745.1 Picea mariana | reverse complement strand
ACTGTCTGTACCTCGTCGGCATCAGAGGCAGGACCGTTGTTGCCACTGTTTCTGTTTTTGGGCAGGTGTTTATTTACAAAACAATCATCGAGGCCAAGTGTTTGTAAATGTTGTCTAAAAATATCATAGGAGTCGAATCCTCTTATGTCTTCAACATATCTGAGGTTGGAGATGCTAGAATGTGCTGCAAAATCGTCAATTTTGTTGACATTTTTCAACATGAACTCCCTTATTTTCCAAGGTAGAGGAATGAATTGTTTTTGTTTTCTTCCTTTGGAACAAATGGAACCAGTAGTTGTATTGACGTGCTACTTCTACAACAAACATTATGTCTGTAATATGACATGGAAGGAGAGTAGGTTGTTATGTGGAGCCAAATATTCTTATGACAATGTAATTATCCAAATGTTCGAGTGTCCCCTTCTTGTCCAAAAAACTAGTTGCATGTTCAGATATGCGGGGAGCATCTTCTCCTAACAACAAAACTTTGAAAACAGACAGGAAGCCATTAAAAACCTCATAAAAACAGTGGGAAGCCTTGTGCTTCCATAAGGCCTGGTACCAGAACATTACTGGGTGGAGTTCACAGTTGAAATTCTTGGACAGAGACAATTGCAGAAACCGACAGGAATGTGCTATTGCAAAAACTAAATAGGATGACATATAAAATTTATTTTCCCTTTTGTAGCTTGACAATTGGGAAGAGATTTCATGGGAAATTAACCTGCCCCAATAAAAAATGGCTTGTTCATTGACTGTGAAATACAAAATATAAAGAGCCATGCAAGAAACAGTAGTTGTGGACTTCTGTCCCGTTATTCTTGTAAACAGCCAGGCAATTTCGCGAAATGGATTTCTAAATGAACTAACCTGCATGCTTGTAATATCTTTAAGAACTAGATTCAGGTTTTCCAGAAAAAGGGGCAAGAGGTCCAATTCGTTATTATGCTTTGCTAGGAACTGTTTTCAATCTTCTTCTCTGAACGTCAATGTTGGCTCCAACAATTTCAGCATCTGGCGGAAGACCTGAGGTGACAAAGAAACAGAAGAATGGTCCTGCAGTGGAATAATTCTTTTCTCTGCAATAAATTTATCGGTGCACCAAGAAACCAGGTCCTTATAGTCAAAAACCTCAGGGACACAACCTGCATGAGCAATCCCGGAGGTCCAAATTACTTGGTTTTCTGCGGCAAAGGTTGAGTAATAAGAAAATGCCCTAGACCAGTGGAAGTTCTGGTCCTCACGCCCAAAGATGTTCACTGTATCTCCACAGAAATATTGTCGAGCTGATGGCTTGGTTTATGAGAAGGTTGCTTTGCTGCAGATGATGGTTTAAATGAACAATTAGAGCCGATAATGTAAATTTTCGGTAAATCTTGGTTAAATGCTTATGAATGGGAAAGCTCCTCGAGCCTTTCGCTGATTAATGACAATCTGTAATGGTGGTCCATGATGAATTGTTAGCAGTAAAGTTTATTTATTGCATATTTAGAAATGCGAAGGTGGCGGGTACGACGAAGAGAAATTAAGGAATGGAGGTTTCATGAACATGCAAAGGCCATGCCGTGTGAACGAGATTTCATGATTTTGAAATGAACACCCGGAAGGGATAATATAATCCCCCCACAAATTTTGGTTTAATGCACATCAATATGAGATGTCCTCGAGCCTTTCACCCATCAATGACAATCTATATGGTTTCTGCATGATGACCTGTTAGAATTAAATGCCAGTAATTCCATATTTAAAAACAAGATATATATATATATATATATATATAACTTTTTATTTTCTTTTATTATAGACAAGTGCGAAGGTGACGGAGACGGCGAAGAGTAAGGAAAGAATGGAAAGCTCTGAAAAGCGATCGGACGGGATTCAAAAAAGGGTTACGGGGATAGTCAGGACAACTGAGTGTTGCACAGTCAAATTTCATGTTTCAGAATTTTTGAGTGCAAAATGTGTAAAATGGAAGAGATCATGATGGGGCAGTTTAGCGGCCGGTTTGTATATTTGCGGAATTCTAGTAAAGTGGCTAAGTATGGAATAGGGAAATTGCTAATTTCATATATAGCAATAAAATCTTATATATAATTTCCAGCAGCTAATTGCAAAGGGGCACGAGCACAGAAAACAATGACTACGAACTGAATATTTCTTCAACTCGCCAAACCGACAATTCACCAAAGAAATTTGAACAAATGGTGAAGTATGGAAAGGAAACAGATGGGCTTCAAAATTGGGTGACAATAGTTCCACTAAATATGCGAGGACCCCACGGTTAAATTGTATTTATCGGAAGTTTTCAGTGAAAAAATGTGCACCACAGAAGAAGGCATGATAGGTGGACCATAATACGGAAGAGGGTATGATCTAAGAACAGTTACAAATTTGTATATCGTGGAAGTGACGGTACTGTTCGTAGGCCATGGAACAACATAAGTCCAATGTAGAGACCGCCTAGCGGGAATTTGTGGTTGGAGAAGTTTCTGCTTATGGAATGGGGAAGCGTTCGGTCGGTGTCGCGATAAAAGAGCACGAGTGCAGTTGTGAACCCGCAAGACCACCCACATAATGATCAATGTTTACCTAACCAGCGCGCAAGCCCGTCTGTCAATTTGTATGTAACACACCCACTACGACATAATAAAATTTTCGCTTTTCCTCAAGGGATAGAATCCCCGAAGTCCTACGGGGGCATAGCACAAGCTAGTTCTTTCCTATTTACCTCCCTATGATCATGGGTTAGGACCACAAACCAAACAAACCAGGCGCCTTTTCATGTTTCTCGACTCAGCGATACAAGTGAGTCCAATCTTAAAGGTAGAATGGCGAGGGGGCTCCAAAATGAAACCCTGGCCGTAGATCTGGGCGCTCAGATTCTAGTCGTCCAGATCTACCTGCCGCCTAACGACAAGGCACTAGCTCCCTTTCTTTAGTCCCTATCTCGATAGAACCACATACGCGCCTAAATGCAAGCGTCTTTCACAACCCGCGACCTCGCGAGTCGTGAGTCGAAGACCCTCGAATTTTCTTCACCAATCGCCGATACCCGAGATTCCGATATGGTATGGCACCTCCTTATTATCGCTCTCCATGCATGACCACCAGCTAGGGCTAACTACTAGCCTTGTTCGCAACTCGCAAGTTCGCGAGTTGAAAGGTTGAACCTCTGGGCCCTTCTTTTACAAAACCCCGAGACGCAAAAGTCAGAGAAGGTTTGACTCCTTCCGGGCTTCTCGAAACTCACAACTTCGCGACTTGAGTTGGTGGGCCTTTGTGCTCCTTTCTTACGAGAACCCGAAGTATGAGAAGTCAACAGGATGTTGACTCTCGTTTCAAACAACACGTGTCCACCACCTGTCACCACTTCTCCCTCTCTCTGAGCATCTTATCGTCACACCACCTGTCAACCACGTGGGTCCCACCAAGTGGACGTGCCACGTGTTGCACAAGCTCTCACAACTCGCAAGCTCGAGACTTCTACAGTCGAAACAGTTTCCCCTCAACCTCCAAGACACCGATATGAGATATGGCGAGGAGGTCCTGACTCAATGGTTGCTCCTACTTCTCGCTATTCAGGACTTCGCGACTCCAAGGGTCTGGTCTTCCACCTCCAAACTCATGAACCCCCGATACACGATGTATCGAGACGTCAGATCCCACGACTGTCGTTCCTCTTTGATCGACGACCCAGATCTCATCGTGATCTCACGACTTGGGACTTCGTGACTCCAAGAGCCTGGTCTTCCACCTCCAAACTCACGAATCCCCAATACGCGAAATGGTCAGATCTCTGCCACCTGTCCTCCAACATGGACGGTCCTGATCCTCTCGCAACTTCACCATTCACGAGGTCAAGAGACTTCCTCCTTTGACTCCCACTGTCCGAATCCCCGATAGGGAGGATATCGAGACACGTGTCCTCCTGCAGACGGACGGCTCAGATTCTTTCACGACTTCGCCGCTCGCAAGGGCTAGGCGCTCACTTCTGTGAGTCCCGATGCCCGAGTCTCTGAAGCAGATGATCTCGCGACACGCGTCCTCTTGCAGATGGACGACTCACATCCCCTTTCGTTATTTCGGGACTTCTGATGTCGAGTGTCCAAACCTTCGTCCTCCAGACTCCCGAACTTCCGAATCGTCGATATCCCGATACAACCCCTTCGAGACTTTCGCTCTGCTGCTCTTTCGTGTGATGTTTTAAACCTTGTGCAGCTCTCGACAGATCCAATGGCTGTCATGTTTTCTAACTAAGATCTAAAGGCTCATATTTGCCCCACGCTATGCACTCTCCCATTGCTCCCTGGACATGGAAAAACCAACGGTCCAAATGCTCCCACAGACCTTGGGGATCTATGGTCCCGATTTCTTCATTACTCATGAGGATAAAGGAAAAAGGGGTTAAGGCATTTAACGCCCTCGTGTATTCCTCCAATCTACGGTCGTGAATGACCGCAGGTCTTTCGACAGGATCTCATCTGTCGATCAATACTTATCCCTACACTGCTATTTCGGGACTTCAAGAGGATCATTCTTCCTCGTACCGGGTTGCTAAGGTTTGCGCTTTCAAATCCTTTTCCAGGTTCTTGGTGAGCTTTCTAAGAAGGGTGTCTTTATGAGGAGATCTACCCAGGGTATTACCTGAGACAGGTAAGGGTATAGATTTCCCGAGAAACGGCTTGAATTCTGAATTGATTCAATGTGCGTATATGCATATAAATCTATTTATAAACATAAGCCATATGTGGCCCTTCCATTATAAGCATGCAACCACCATTCGTGAATCAAAAAACTACATTGGCAGTCTTATACTCAAACCATTCATAAAACTGCACAGACTAAGAGCATATATGTCAACATATAAATTTCATGATGTAAGATGTAAAACACTTATCAGAAGTAACACAAGAAGTGAGTGCAACTGCTGAGAAGGGTGCTCGTTTCCACCCAACCGTAGGCTCAGCGATTCCGATAGGATTTACCACTAGCCACCCTCAAGCTGAGACCACGATGCTGCGAGACTGCATCTCTATTTGCAAGTGACCGAGAACGAGAGTTACTCTCCACCTTCTCTGCTATCATTCACTCTGTATTTTCCAGAGTTTTCTTCCTTCCCTCGCATCTAACCCCTCTGCGCTTCTTCCTCACGCATTTCCCTCTTGCGAGGTTGCGTGTGGCGTGATTTCCCTCGCGGTGGCAGGAAATTCATGAGGCTCTCTCTAATCTTTCTATCGACTTCCGGAATTAGAAAATGATCTTTTCAACAAAAAAATCTGGAATGAGATCAACGTCGCCCCGATGAGAGGCTACATTGAAGAATGGCTCGAAAGGCAATTGAAACAGACCGCCGACAAAAGGCAACAGGCAGTTGCCAGCATTCCAGCAGCCGTGAAGGACATCCTTGAAACCGCAGTCGTCGGCGACATCAATGAAACGACAGCCGCAAGCAAATAGCCAAAGGGCTCATATGTACCCTCACTGTAAGTTTACTCATTGCATCCTTCTTTGTTTATCAACCCAGTTATTCCAGTTTCTTAAATACAGATGTATAGGCAAACACTTATACCTTTCCATTTATTTTCTTTTGCAGCTATTGCACTCTATCTTCTTTCCACAGTCCTGTTTCTTGTACATATTTGTCTTATGGTCTGCGAGAGCCCCAATCCCAATCTACATGACAAATGCATTGAAATTCCGATTTATATGTTACTGACTTTATTTTTTTTGTATATTTCAAAATTTCCAACAGTATGTAACAAACTTTTATTTTTTGACAGATTTCAAATAAAAATGCATTTAAATTTTTATATGTTACAGACTCTATTCTTATCTTTCACCACTCTGTATGACAAATGCATTTAATTTTTAATATGTTACGGACTTTTATTCTTATCCTTCACCAGTCTGTATGGCAAACACATTTACTCGTTTATATGTTACAGACTTTTCTTTTTTTATATATTTCAAAATAAACGTTGCTCAACAATGCAACCGCCATTTACTTATACGCCATGTTCACAAATGCATTTAAATTTTTTATATTTCTTATCTCCTATTAATTTTATGTCATCATATATTTTTATCTTTCACCAATCCATATGGAAAATGCATTTAACTTTCCAAATTTATTCTTGCACTGTAAACAAATTTTTTACTTTGTTATATACTTTCAAAAAAAATAGGTTTGTTATATACTTTCAAAAAATAGATGGTGCTCTGCCTGCCAACCCTCATTTACTTTTGCCCCATCTTTTGTGATATACATGTTGCACACAATATTTCCGTGATATACATTTTGCACCGAACATTCGTTTCATTTACAATTCGACCCCATTTTTCACAATTTACTTTCTAACCTCATTGACAGGGACTGCGCTGCCACGCAACCTTGTTTTGGTAAGCCTTTATTAATTTAAATTGGGGATCACATAAGCTTGGGCATATCTAAAGCATAATGTTGTTTTTAACATACAAGCTGGAATATAGTTGTACTTTCTTCGACCGAAGGAACAAACGAAAACTACTCTTAATTCAGTAGAAGGTAGGGGCGGCATACGTAACATACCTCATATATAATATATAAATTGTTGACAATACTTATGAGTTAGCTAAGCTTTAAAGAAAATTTAAAGTTTTAAATAAAATGTCAAATTTCAATATTATAATTTTTTTTTTTAAATTAAGGTTTTAAATAAAAATTTCAATTTTCAATAAATAAATAAAGTTTTAAATAATTCATTTTGAAAAATAACAGTAACAAATTATTGACTAATTTATTTAATTAACACTAATATATATTAAGACATTTATTGTTATCAATTAATTAATTAAATTAAATTCATTTAAAGAAATTAGTGTCAACGACAATGTGACGCCCTGTAATCCACAAATATATTTCGAACTCCTTTGAGCATGTCCCTTTTATTTTTTCTTAATTACTTGTCATACACTTAGCATTTATACCTATCATGGTTTTCATCTTATGAGTAGTGAAAATCTTGAAAATCAAAACATATTTATGTTTTGAGTCACCACTCAACATTCGCCAGAGTTTAATAAATATATAATCCTCATATTTTGAGGGGAAAATATAAATTATTAGTTTATATTTACTAATTTTTTAAAGTTGCTTAAACTTGTAATTACTTTAAAAATAGGTAATAAATCATATCATAATAATTAGAAAATCAACAATCATACAATAATAATTAGAAAACCAATGTTAGATTTTGCATATGAGTTTAATAAATATATAATCCTCATATTTTGAGGGGAAAATATAAATTATTAGTTTATATTTACTAACTTGTAATTACTTTCAAAATACGTAATAAATCATATCATAATAATTAGAAAATCAACAATCATACAATAATAATTAGAAAACCAATGTTAGATTGTGCATATGGCTAAATTAATTATGATACAATAATAATTAGAAAACCAGTGTTAGATTTTGCATATGGCTAAATTAATTATGATTTCTTCTAGATGAACATTTATTGGAGAAGAATGGCTTAAAAAAATAAAGGAAAACCAGTGTTAGATTTTGCATATGGCTAAATTAATTATGATTTCTTTTGGATGAACATTTATTGGAGAAGAATGGCTTAAAAAAAATGAAGGAAAACCACATCGAGAAAGTTTTATCATCCATTCAAATTGTTTTAAATCATGGTCTGGCCAATCTTCTTAAAGAACTCTTCTAGATCATGGCCATGTATCTTAAAAATGATTTAATGAAAGAGTTGTTCTTAAAAACCTAATACTTTGATTATTCGTTTTCATAGTGACACATTTGATGATTGGGTTAATCACTATTATCATTTAAAAAAGATTATCTTATTTTATATATTTATAATATATTTATTAATAATTGATGGTAAATTCTAATATGGGTTTGAGTGTGAGATGATAGATATAATATTTTTAGTGTTAATGTAGCTATTAAGGTTTCATCTTGTTGACCAATATCTTATCACGTTCATTTATAAAGGGGTTTAAAATTATGTAAAATAAAGTCAATATATTGTAGGTATTATGAGGTAGGTTGTGGGTTATCGGGGGGTTTATAGATATTGGGGGTTATAAAAAAAAGTATCTAGTAAAAAATGAATTTTTTTATTGAAAGATGTATTAGGAAGGGGGTTCAACAAAATTATTTTGAGAGATATTTATCAATATCTAGTAAAATTAGATGTATTCTTTAATAACCCATGAACACACACTCTATGTCACAGTTTCACTAAATAAATACCTCATAAATCTAACAATGTAACTTCAAGAGATTTTAAGATAAACCTATAAATTTTATAATTACACAAAAGTGAAAAATAAAATAATATATATGCTTAGAAGTTTTGTATATGAGATTTCAACTTGGAATAACAAATTTGCAAATAACGAGAGTGGAAAATTATCCATTGTTTCTGCAATTTACAATGATCGACAATTTAAGAGTGATGATCAAGTGTGTAGAGCAATAGTTTGAGAAACAAAATTTTAAATAAAATAGTTTTTCTTGATTGTTTTGACATAGATTAGAATTGTGGGAATGCAACCATAACACTCGTCTATATGCACAACATCAATGCTTATTTTTAATCTAATAATTAACATAGATACAAATGTTGTATCCTAATCCACCAATTTGAAAGAGTTACTTTGAAATTGAGATGTATGTGAAGATAAATCACTAAACCATAACCTATGGAAAAGTTTTCTACATTTGTATTTGTATTTGATTTTAGTATAGGTAGTTTATATATCCTCCCCAGATTTTAAGTAAAGAAATATGTTTTTTTAATTATTTTGACATAGCTTAAAACTATAAGAATGCAATCATAATACCTAGGTAAATTCACAACGATAATGTTCATTATTGAATAAATGATTAAAATACTTACACAAGCGATATCATAATCTACTAGTATGAAATAATTACTTTGAAATACCCTCAATTTTGTGTGATGTATGTGAAGAGAAACCATAAGTTTTAGATAAGTTTTTTTAGAACACTGTTTGATGTTAATGTGTTTAATGTGTGTGGGTTAACATGTATTATATTAGTGTTATTAGTGTTATAAACATGACACATCTAGTTTTTCTAAATTGTAGAAAATATTTTTCAATGTAAAAATATTTTGGAGGGAATTGTGTTATCTTTCTAATGATATTATAAAAAAAAAAAAAGTTAATACCATTCAATGTGTCAAATGTTCATTTAATTATATGTTTGTCCTTGCAAATTTCTAAAAAAACTTAACAAGCTACTTTTGTTCACAACAACTCTTTTAGTGCTAAACATATATTTTTTAGAAAAGAAATTCTACAAGCATGATTTACATAGAGCATAATTTATCCCACTTATTTATTTATTTGTTTTTGAAAATTATATTTTCTATTATTTTTCAAAGTTGAATTAATATTTAAATCACATTTTATACACTTTTGTATTCACAACAATGTATTTTATATTGTATACATAAACTGAAAAACTAAAAATATCCTATGAAGAGTTAACATCCATGAGTGTTCCAAATACTTTTTTTTTCACACAAACTGGAAGATTTTTATTAATAAAAAAAAAGCAGCAGTACAAAAAGAAAATTGGAGACGAACACAAAAATCCAGTTTTTCTATTCCATCTAGCAACCTCTTGTCCTTCCTATCTATACTATTTTCCCAAATTCCACTGCTATTACAATATTGGATTGTATATATATGAGGTAATACAAAGACAAAACATACTACTAAAAAATGAACTACTTTAGAACCTCCACATCTTCATCCTCATCCTCGCCCATTGGCTCCGTTGGAGTATTCAAATCTAAAATGACAAGTGTCGCCCTGTTGGATTGACACTCATTGACCATGACTGTATCTGAGAGTACCTTATTCAAATTCCTCTGAATAGGTTGAGATTGCATGACTTCCACTTGACTCCTTAACGTTGCCACCTCATCTTGCAATTGTCCAAGCAGATGACTGTGAATAATTAGAGTGTCCAGAATAAAGGAGACTTTGGAATTGAGGGCATTCACCATAATAACTAAATGTTGGAGATCCATGAAATCATTCTCTTGCAATTCATCACTCTGCTGTCCAATATCTGATCCATTAGCCATGACGCAACACAAACTTTGGTATATTATCCAATACGATATTGGGTAGCTCCTTCCCAAAGAGGGATAGAGACCGAAACCAAAGACTAACCCAACAGTGCCATGCAGGAAGAGCCAACAACATGAGAATAAGCCAGTTACTCACACTCAAAATTAATCCAAAATTTGCCTGTATCGTTGCCCGAATGACCCATTTATCACTAGACCACCCAAACCATATCACTAGATGATTGAACTCACGTACCTCAAAATCTATATAAAAACATGTGAATAATGAATGACCAATTGATAGAGCCAAATGATTAACCAATACCAAGCCCGGAGGTAGTATGCCCTCCCATCTTCCATTTTGCATAATATTGGCGACCCATTTATCACTAGACCACTCAAACCATATCACTGCATATTAACTACAACAATGATTGAACGAAACAACAAGATGCAAATGCAACTGACGCAATACAACATTGTCCAGGAAGGTATACCCGATATTGATACTTGGATAGCATAAAATCTTGATGCACCTCCATAATTATACAGACCCTCGAAATTAGCAAGGAAGACAGATCTATATGCGCTAGATCATTGCTAGCAAGTAGGGCAACAAGCAGACAAAGAAGTGACCAAAGAAATAGGGATTTTCTCTAAAACTCACAAAGCTGCTCAAGAGTTGATAAGACATGATCGACTCCAAATGCTAGATGAAATTGGGAAGAACTTAGTCATGGAGGAATTAGTGAATGCAGTTCAGGAAAGTACAAGCAAAAGAAGACAAGTGGTTGAAACATCAACTTTCGTCTCAACCAATCTTATTGATCAACATTTTATACAACCAACAAAGCTCCATACTATGATACAAGCTTACAAGACAAAATTGGAAAATGATATGAGCGCCTTGGATGATAGGATGGCCATGATTGAAGCAATGTTGGAGCAACTATCTTACAGGAGCATTGAGGCACTGTATAATAAGCTAGAAGTTTGAATG
>JASDQU010376175.1:0-10495 GCA_032191745.1 Picea mariana | reverse complement strand
CGTAAGTATTAAACGATCGAGACTAACGAGCTCCACAGGTACACACTGATCTATTATGTTTTGTTTGTATCTTACTATGTGTTACCTGATCACTAAACTAACTCAACCCTGATTGCAGGAAAGATCCTCCCGACTACCGAACAAATTTTGCTCCATGACCTCACCGAAGAACTCGAAAGAAACATCGAAGAAAAATCAATAGAGAAATAAAGGGTATCAAACTCCTCGAGTTCGTCACCCCCGATAACTTCGTCGACCCGATCGACGTAGTCGAGTTGCATGCTAAGCAAGATTCTCTATGGACCGAAGAGTTCGTAAATATGGTTGACGCGAGACCGGGGCAATTGCAACGATTTGCAGAACATCCAATCAGAGCTCGAACCATGCTACAATAGTTGAACTCCAGTCTAGTAAAGTACTGGACGCATGTAGTGGACACCAGGGAGATATGTGCGGCTCCGATGGAACAACGCGGATTTCCATGGGCCCAAACTTGTGAAGAATTGTTTATCAGTTGGTTTGAACACGAGAGAACTCACCCTTTTCAAGAAATATCTCGGGTTGATTGTTAAAGAAACTATTAGAAAATGACGCCACGTGGCAATTTTTGTTTTGCTTAAACTGCACTTAGCCGTTGATTTCAGTTAAACTTTATATTAAAAATAAAGACATCGACCAATTAGTGAAAGTTCGATGGTTGTTGTAAGAAATCTTTCTTTTTGGTTGTTAAGAATTATTTTGAAGCTTCTATGAATTGAGAAGTCCTTCTGGACCAAAGACAAGCTATTTTCATCAAATGCATGTGATTGGACTTGGAGAAGAACTATTTCCTATCCTATTTCATGAATAATGCAGTAATGAGTAAGAACAATTAATTCTATTGTCAAGTTATCTGGTGCAATGTTTTGATGTTCTTTTCTTTAATGATGAAAATGAATCGTTGTGTTATTATGTGATGAATGGTTATGGTAGATGAATTATTTTTCTTGCCATTATATTATTACATATGTGATTCCTTTCTGATAATTAGTTTCTCAAACAATAATTGTATGCTCACATGGTTGATGTATTAGTACTAGGCATGTGGTATAGAATCATTGTCTGCATGTTTGAGCAACGGGTTATCCCAAGCTCAACCTCTTCCCCAGTAGTTAGAACTTAATCATGTTTGTTGTCAAGTTGGTATATACTTTCTTGCATCTCTCATACCAGTCCCACCCAAGAGAAAATATAGAAGAGAATAGTCCTAACTGAAGGAAGAACCTTCACAAGAAAAAACAAAGCCCATCGATAATTTGGATGGATCACAAGATCTGGAGAACCATTCCATATTTTAAACATTGTAGAGTCTAATTGGGCCTCGGTGGCGGGTTTGGTTCCTACTGTTGAATCAAGGGATTTAAGACCCATCAACAGAACATTGACAAAGTAATATTCACTCTGATATGACAGTATCGAAAAGGAATATTCCTTGATGCTCTTGCATCAAAGTGTTTGAATGTAAGAATGTATTTGGATTATGATAAGAGACTCTTAATAAGTTTTATTCAGCTCATACACCACATCAACTACCAGATCTGAGCCATGAAAGAAGAGAGGAAGAGACCATGCCATATGCCAGGTCAGGCAGCCAAGTCAACACATCACGCAACATACTGATATCGAAGTGCGAGCCATCAAAGTTTTTTAGTACAAGGTTGCACAAAAAATATGAATCAACAAGAATCGTTGAAATATCAAAGCTACAACAAGGATATATGGATTGTCAATTGGAGAGGCTCTGATCAAAGTAGATTGGTTGACCGCAGTGGAGTCACTCTAACAAAAGAGCTCCAAGGAGAAATCTGGACTGTCATTCAACATGAAACAAGATTTTATGCCAACCGTAGATTTATGTGGGTCCCACCTGATCAATTGACGTAAAAATGAAGAAGACAAGTGTTAACCATCAGGTAACTTGGAGTAACGACATGGAATTGGACCATTGATTATGACATATCAACAATGGAGGACGATCCATTGGTGACTGTCAATTGTAAATGATCAATGATAGAGGTTGTTTAGTGTTCTAAGTTCAAACATTGGAGTGATTCAACCCATAGAAACGTTAGTACTCCGATACAAATGGTATCGAATGTTATTCCTCCACAACCTCGATTAATGTGCCAACGAAAATGACCCAACAACTAGTGGTCAAAGTAAATTAACCCACAACGAAGATTAAATGAACAAAGTGTAGATCAAGGTCTCTGGGAGAAGACTCATGGCAACACTCTATTGGAGTGGAGGTTTAATATGGGGTCTAGTATCGTTGGATCAGAACCACTAAAGTCATGTATTTGCTTCCGAAGAAAATGTCGTCGACGACATGATAAGCATCATGTCATAGCACCTAGTCCTCTGGAGTATTATTACCAGCATATGAGAGTCGATAATATCATCGAGACTAATATATCATCGAACAAAGGACCAAGAGAGAATTTGGCGATGATGATGTTAAATGACGGTGACAAACAATGGATATGGATCCTCCGATCAAATCAACGACAAAGAATAGAGGAAGGGAATATCATAGAAGTAACTCCAATAGGCTCGGTGGTTCTAATGAATACGATTGTCGGCCATATTTATATGCATAAATCAAACATTAAATTTATCAATACAGATGCTCGTAAGCTTTTGATTATGCCAGAAAAATATATGCAAGAGTAGGAAACTAATTCTAAACCAAAGACATTGAATTCAAAAGTACTTTGTTTGACAAGACACTTCCAAGAATTAGAATAAAGTTTCCAAGTCTTGTAACTAGTTGCATTAACATTTAACAATTAACTTCATGACTTATCCATTTATTGTAGCTTAATCAAGCTGAAATGAAAAATGTAAGAATTAAAATCAAAGAATCCCATGTTGTGAGTTAGAGGTCCATGGATTTTCAACTTCTACAGAATTCTCAAGTTCGACAATCATATCTATGATGCACACCACACTCGACCATTGAAACACTTGCGAAAATTAAACAATCATTAAAACCAAACTTGCATAAAGGAAAGTAATCATTGTGAAAAGGAAAGACAAAAATAAATAAAAGACAATAAGCACCAATCAAAACTCCATCCTTTTAGAGCAGGCCTAGTCTATAGAATAGAGGACTGAAACTATTCTACAACTGATATAGGAAAATTCCCCTGCGGACAGGTGAACATCCTCTTGGATTCTAGAACCCTACTACCAAGACAGAAATATGCAAATGGACACTAACACCCCTTTAAATGTAGTTAAACTATTCAAAGGAAAAATAGGAAGAAAGTATGATGTACCTTTTTTCTAAAGCTTGTCCCCACTTAATCAAGGTTGAACTTGATCTCCAAGATCCTTAGTGATATCTGCAATCCCATGGACAATGAAGAAAACACAGACTTCCTACTCTATCAAGATTAGTTTAAACTAAATTTATCCATATTAGACAAGTATATGAAACAACACACAAACTTGAAGGAAATAGGTCGAGCATATATTACTGAGAACATTACAAGGTACTTACAATTTGTATATGTAGTTGCAACAACCTCTCAAATTCCTTCTTGTAAAACCCCTTGCTCGAAAGATCCAAGATCAGAACGATAATACTTTTGATGATTATTTTCCCTTCACCATGAGAATGCCTCATTTTATAGGCTTTGAGAGGCTCAACCACCTTGGTTATATTTGGGATAAGTTGAGGATATGGCTCCATCAGTTTTGGCATCTCCCTTATATGCAACCTAAATCTTGGATTCGAGCCAAACAAACTCGAACCATTTCTAGCTATCCTTAGAGATAAGGGGGATTTATTCCCATGATTCTCTCAACCAATCAACGCTCCCTCGAAACAAGAAATAGAGCACTGCAATGCTCCCTGCTAGATGGACAGGCAGTGCTAGCGCTCCCTGCATATGAGAAGGGGAGCGTTGATCTTCCAAAAGTTCGTTAATATGACCAATTCTCAAGGAAATTGTTTTTGTTTAGTTTTTCAAATGATGTGGTTTCTCCTTCCAACATGTTCTAGAGGATGCATCAAGCGTTTCCATGGTGTCGTTCACAATGCGACATATGCAGAACAAAACTGTGACATTTACGACACTTGTGACAAAAGTGCGACACTTGCGACAATGAGAATGTGACATTATCGAAATGAGGAATTTTGACGTGTAACAGATTTCCCCCCAAAGTGTGAAGTCAGAAGACGAAAGATGATGACTGAAATGATTTGTAGATTTTCGAAGCAAGGATATGGAGTCAGAGAACCTGGTAGAAGCTACAAACAACCATCAAACAAATGTTATCATGTGTTTCAAACCCAAGGAAAGCATACCTATGCTTGGGTAAAAAAGAACTTAAGGTATGGCTGCCAATAAATACACTGCATATCCATGATGATACTGGCGAAGGGTATAGCCACCAAATATACAATGTGGATCTATACCTCCATGACATGAATTGATTGTAACCATGAGAAATACATAATGGAGCTACGAGATGATAAAACATAACCATAAACCAATACAATGTGGATATGTGTGACAGTTTATATATCAGAATGCTCAAATGATCTCCTTCATGGAATGGGAAAAGATGATAACAGAGTGAATGCTCAACCCAGGGTGTTCATCCCATTCCCAATGTGGTATGAATATAGCCATGTGAATAGATGTTTTGATGTCGAACATGGTAGAAACCACTTGATTACTGATCATTGAGGTAAATCATTAACAAGTGCGAGAGAAATCACCAATGATGTCAATGACTCCCAAGGTACCCTAGTACAATCCAACGAATGTGAATAAATGAGTTGAAGTTGAAAATTCATGGAATCATCCGATCAGAGGTCAATGATGTAAACCTACTGTCAGAGGTAAGGAGGCCTGCCATTAAGGCATGCAGGTCCCAAGGTACTAACTGGTTTCTAAGTCTAATTCTCGGATGATGTGTTGTAGTCGACAGGAAAAGACTGTTACGAGGAAAATCTCTCTATGGTTAGGGTAAACCACAATAGAAAAAAATGACTACAGAAATCAACTCTATTCTCATGTATTCTATATAAATGAATATGCTAGCAAGACAAGATAAAAGGTATACCTCATCCAAATGTTCGATGAAGTCCACCGTTGAGCATTTGACCCAAAGAAGTATACCTGCAACTAGTCCTCAACAACCAAGAAAAGCAAGCATATGGTGATAATAAATGATGTTAGCACATTCAATAGCATAATCCATTAATAAACATGACAAATACGCCCATGAAATAATAATTCAAATATTTGCAAGATATCAATTGGACGGGAAAAGAGTATTTCTATTAATATATGATCAACATAAGTGAAAATGTTACAGAATTCTGTGTCGGCACGGTTTGGAACCGAGAAACTAAGTTCCTTCCAGCTGGGCCTCCACCACTTCAATCCTCCACCAAAGGTAAGCTCATAGAAGAGATACAATGAAGTTCTCAATTAATAAGGGAAGAGCTTGGGGGCTGAACACTATGTTCAGACTTAAAGGACAAAGGGATGCAGACTCCCTATGAAGTAAATAATTTCTCCAGAGTAACTTTGCTCACAAAGTTGAATTATTTCTCCTCATTTCCATAGCTCAGAATTGGCCCATTTATAGCCTTCAAATGGAACTGAAGGGCTGAGTCAGAACGTTTCCAGTGTATGGAAGGCCAAGGATCATATATCTCCTATCGTGACATGGAAACCTGACTTTATTTTTCATTTTTGGTCATAAATATTGATGTACATAGGTTGTAGTGGTGCATCCTGCGTATACGCATGTTGTATAGTAGGCAAGGTGCGTATATGTGGAAAAAATGTATTTTTTATCTCTGGAATTTGCAAAAAGGGATGAAAACTCTGCATAGGGAAATGGAAAAAGGCCTTCTATGCAAGATTGCATAGGGTGAGGTAAATCTTGCTATAACAGATGCCCCCTAATGTGTGAGGTCAGAGGAGTATCTGTGATGGCCGAAATACATTATAAAAAACCCAAAAGTGGAGTGATGGGGAACCAGCTGGAAGAACTAGTTTCTCATTACATTCTACACTGACTTTGCATATATGGCTTCCAATTTGAATTACACTGCAGATCCGTGTGAAAATATATCAAACAAATTTACGTGGCCATGAATAGGAAAATACCAATGCAGTTACATGTTAAAGGTTGCCATAGTCACGTACAAGGCCCAATAGAACCAGTCTCAAAAACAATCTGAAGATTTTTGTATAGAATGGAGTACAATATGATCTCCCATGATCACTGAATTCATATAGGTATTGGTCCAATGAAAAGGAAGCAAAAAATCAGAAAAGATGCGGCCACATACTGATGTCTTCAAGTCTTCTACACAATCTGCCAAAGGTGCAAGTCTACATCATGTGAATAAAGTCGAACACAATGAGACATTGTTTGATTACCGTTCATTGAGGTATACCATTAACAAACGCGAGACAACTTACCGATAATGAAAGTAGGTATCAAGGCACCGAGTACAATCTTACAAGTGTGAATAAAGGAGTCGAGATCGAACATTTGAATAATCCATCGATCAAGAGACATTGATGTATTCCAAACTATCATTGGCGAGAGAACCTACCATTAATGACTGTAAGCCTCAAGGTACTCATACAACTCTAGATCTCATTTCTAGAATAAATGAGTTGAATTCGATGGAAGGAGACCCGCTAAAAGGAGAGCATTAAGGAATCTATCATCATTCAACACAAGGTACAAAGTAGGAGCTTCATGATTTGGAGGAAATCAGATGAATAACATGTTCATGAACCAACGGCCCTATGCGTCTTTTGTGTGTGCCAAGTGCAAGCGGTACATGAAAAAGACCCTCTGAATAGCAGCCAATGAGGAAAACTGTTGACAAAGGCGAGGAAACCACCAATAAGGCTAATGGTATCCAAGACACTGCAAAAATCTCAATGTGTGAATAGATGTCTTGCCATCGAACACAAGGGAAACAACCCAGTCAACTACCAATGATGAAATGTCGACTGTTGGGTTCAAGGTTACCTACCAATGATGAAAGTAGGACCAGGGTGCATGATAGGACTACAATATCATGTGATTCTGAGACAAACTGAGGGTATGGCCAACATCCAAAGTAAAGAGTTATGAGGAATGGCCAACACAAGTTGATAGACTTCCTTTGAACAAGAGCATGAGACATATGGAAGGCTTCGACAGCATAGACTCAATGATGAAACCATGAGATGCAGGAGGCATCAATGAAATTCTCCATAGGGATTGGAAGAGTAACCAGACGGTAGAGAAAACTCTTTGTAATGAGCTCAGCTTCCTATGGCCATGCTAAACCCAAAATTATGATGACAAATGGACTCAATAACTTTGTGCTCTGTTCAAAGGCAACACGACTACTGCCAACATAAGATAATACTCCCTTCCCACCCTTCTTTTTTTGTTTTTTCATAGACGAATGAATGTTATGATACAAAAGAGGAAACGAGTGTCGTAAGTAATAAAAACTAGTTCCAACAGTGGAACATACCTATGCTCAATGCAAGGAGATGCATGCGGGAGATGGACACTCGGGGGAATGTTCCCTCCTGGGTATAGGATGTCAAATTGCGAAGGATATAAATGAGGCTCTGCTTGGTTGAGGATGCAAAACTACTGAGGCAAACAATTTATAACGCAAAGCGAGAACCGGCTATAGGCTCAATATTGCAAAAAAGGGCATGAGATGCAATCACAACTTAACGCCAAAAAATGTCATTTTTCATGATCTTTAGTCTACTTGGTGTGAAAAAGGGATAAACTTGTACCAAATAGATGTCCTTTCAAATCCAATTTACGAGTGTGAAAGAGACAAGTTCACTTGGAAATCTTTTCGCTTTTTGAAAATGATTTAGAAAATAACTTAACTAAGACTCATGACCTTTCGAGTCCATTTTACCATCATGAAAGGGACAAATCACTCGACAATCTTTTCATTTTTTACACGAGTCAGAAAAGAGCTTAAATCAAACTCGCTTGGGATTTTCTATGTGAAAAGTCATAGGGGAGACCAAGGCTCTCATGCTAGACTTCTGTGGAATGTCAATATCTTACGAATAGCCGACATAATCTTGGGAAAACCCAAATCTCTCCAAATCAAGGAGGATAAAGTGCTAGCGAAGGTTATCATCTCCGTGATATATCAGATAATGTCTCTTACTCAGAAAGACATAGGAGGGGTCATTGGATACCCCAACAGACCATCCCAATCAAAGGGGACCTCTCCAGTACTTGAAGGAAGAGTAGTCGAGGAGAGTAAGACTCTCTCTTGTTCAGAAGAAGCGTTATTAGAAATGCTAAAAATATGGTTGACAAATTCATCACTCTCCAAAAGGAGAGTTGGATCGATCAGAGATTGTACTGGTATGACCACCTCTTCAATTCTAGTTTGAAGAGGATGCGTGATAACAGGGATAGGGGACACATCACCCTCGACAACGGAGGTATGATCAGGAGAGTATTGCAGTGACATTATTTCCATGTCAATCAAAGGAGACACAGGGTGTGGGGAAACCACAAACACTTAAGAACCCAAAGGGCCCTCGGGTGAGAACCACACTTCTAGTATCCCAGTTGTAGCTGGAAATAAACACATAAGGTGATTTCCTTCGCAAGTCCTACAAAGGAATTTAGGCTTACATTTGAGACATCTAGGCTTCTTGATGTCCCCAGCGTCTTTCCCAATGACTGGTGACATGCTCTCAATGTGACTAGCAGAGGAGAGAGATTCATCTTCTATGTGATGTACAAAGGTTGGAGATGTGACATTGATATGACTCGTGGCAACTAGATTGATGCCCCCAACATGAATAGCAATGATTGGGTGTGGGTTGTTAACATGACTCGCAGAGGTTGTCAACCCATCTTTGACATGACTGGAAAAGGTTGGTGATGGGGCTCCAGTATGATTGGTAGTGACTGGACTAGTGATAGATTGTGACATTTGATACCAAGGTCCAGGGAAAGATTAGTTTTGAAAAATTGCAAGCCAGGAAGGGTCATGGTTTACCCCCTATCCCTGTCTAGAAAGGTAGTATCCTCCTCTTAACTTATCCAAAGAGGTTTGTACAGGCATCATCACTGAAGTCTGCGAAGAGACGAAATTATGATAGGGATTATTCAGGTGAGGATATATGTTTCCCCCATGTGAAGGGGCTCCATGAAGAGGGTATCTTGAACCGTAAAATTGATTCTCCCCGTATGAAAGACTTGGGGATATATGTGGACCCACCATGGGAAAAGTGTTTGAAGGAACAAACATGGAGGACAAAGGATACATAGATTGGGTGTAATAAGTAGAGTAAGCATCCATTTGAGTATTGGTTCCTGATGGAACATAGCAAGGACTGGATCCGTAAGAGGGGAGGTTCCAACCTCCCACAGTGAGAGTTGGTTGAGGGGCATGACTCATATCAAATGAATATATAGGCAGCGGGGCCATGGTGGCCCCAGATCCAATGCTAGGATTCATATAAGTGGGCTAGGGAGAGGATGGGAAGGTTTAAGGCACATTTGGCATATCAACAGGAAAATGAATAGAGACCCAAGGCATGGACTAAGTGTCCTAGTTCTTCATACTACTATGAAAAGAGGACTGATATGTCCCCATGAAATGAGTGAACATAATGGGGGAGGTAGTGGTAAATGAGGGATCCAAAGGAACTCCACTATCCATGATAATGAAAACTCAGTAAAAACTCCCAAGGCCAACTAGTAATCAAAGAGCACACCAAAAATAAAATGGCTAAAATGCACATAAACGGGGTAAAGTGGATGAAAGGGCCCCCCTCCCTAAAGAAGGTATGTCTCTCCCAAGAGGGGCTTGAGACTCCCTGCTAAAGATCCAAGGTAACACAATCAGTTATAAGGGCCCTTGTGGGCTTAACAACCAGTCGGTCAGATCCCCACGGAGAGGTAATCCTACATAAAGGATTTGTGTTATCTGACCCTTATCTGACCCAGAGTACCTGCAGAATTACCCCTGCAAGTAACCTATGTGGCACATAAGTCAAGAAACTAAGAAACCAATGTATAACCCATGCACAGGCAAGCAGTCGTAAGTCAGATCCACTGTATGGGCAAGGTAGGAAAGTTTGAAACCTTGAAAGCATCGCCTCTCGCAGAGGTAAAGGTACTAGCAAGATCCCTAGATATGAATAGATCCCCATAAATATCTCTAACGCTAAGAAGGTATCGGGAGGATATCCCTTCAACCAACCTCGCGCAACCTCGTGATTAACTTCGGTGTAAGCAGAGCCTCCTGATATTACCAGTTATACAATGGATTTCTCCACTCCCTTTGTCAGACACATATTTTGATTTAATTTTCTTGGAGAAGTTTACTCACAAAATCCTATTCCAAGGCACTAAATCCTAAGCTAGTTTGTTCACCCTAGAAAATAAAATCGTCTCTAATCAATTTTAAATTATA
>JASDQU010376170.1:0-11374 GCA_032191745.1 Picea mariana | reverse complement strand
TTTATTATTTTATTAATAAAAGATCCTTCTAACTTGTTCATTTCTGGTCCTTTTCAGGTGAATTCGAATTGCATGGGATTTGATGGACAGTTTAGAGGATATTTGGATGTTTTACTTTTATTTTAGTTTCCTAGTTTAGTTGAACTTGGGAGATCTTCCCATATTTTATGTAAACTGTTTATAACTTCCACAAGGAGGTTTTACCCTGTGGAAAAACTTATAAATACTTATTATTTTTGTAATAAAGATCATCCTCATTTGTGGGAGAACAAGGATATGGAATTTTAATACAAACTGAGACAGAAGTTGATGTTCTACTACAGCTTTAGCTTTTCATAATATCAATCTTTTGTTTCATGTTTATGTTTATCAGTTTGCAATTTGATTAGTGACTACTTTAGCTATCATGGTCATTTGCAGAATGATATTAATTAATTAATGTTTCATCCATATCTGATTTCTTTCACTACTTAAAAATGCAGCAATTATTTGATTCGGTTCGTGAATGACGGATTTCTCTTCTTCATCAATTGAATTACTTTGTATAAGTCTTTGCATACAGGTTTACCTAATTGTAGAGATTTATAAATTATATGATTGTTGTGATTTTTATGTCTTGTTTGTCCTGTAAACACACTTGAAGAGAATTGTAGCTATCGTTTACGAGAAGCTTCTGGATTTTTTAGTGTGAGTTTCCTTCCTCTGACCAGCTTCAAAGATCATCATACACAGGACAAATCTGGAGTGTTTCCAGGTCAGTTTGTCATTTATTTGTTTAAGTGTATTTATTAGTAGTTTAGATATAAGTTTAGTTAGATTTATAGTTAGAATTAGTATATTAGTGTTTAGTTTAGTTAGTTTTCTGTTTTATTTCTTGTTTATAAAATTATAAAGTCAACAAAAAATACCTTTCTCTGTCTTAGGGTAGATTGCAAATGAATTTTTTCAGGTTTTACTTAAATCTGTAAATTGTAGATATTGTACATTTTGTAAATAAGTTATATTTCAGATAGTAGTTAGTATAGTATTAGTTAGTAGTTTGTATATATAGAAATAGTAGATTAGTTAGTTTGTTTTAATTAGGTTAGTTTATTAGTTTGTTTTATTTGTTTTTAGTTAGGTTAGTTAGTTTGTTTGTTTTATTTAGTTTTAGTTAGATTAGTCAGTTTAGATTAGTTTTCTCTTTGTTTTCTTAGGACCTTAGATCGGCTAATGGAGCCGCTAAACCCATCAGGGTGGTTCATTCCAAACGGCTTGGGTTATTAGACAACCCCGGACTGGTTCCACTCTCTCAGTTGACAGACGGTCGATTTCACTCATCAACAATGTCCTATGTAGAGGGTATGCTTATACCTCTGAACCCCAAAAATTAAAACTATTCCCCTCTACCTTGAAGGGAGCAGCCCTACGCTGGTTCATGGGATTGGGAGGTGGAACCATCAATTCATGGGACCACATGAAACAAACCTTCTAGTTAAAATATCAGGATTATTGCAGAACCAGAGACCTAAAAGATGAAATCTTTCAAATGAATACGAAAGAAAATGAATCATTAGAAGAATATGTCGAAAGATTTCAGTATAATTTGCAAAGATCACCCTATGGTACATTACCAGGTGAAGTACTCAAAGCAACTCTGATCAAAGGCATGAGAGATGAATGGGTAGAAACATTGAATTTAATATGGAAAGGTGACATTTATCATGAAACTTATGAAGATATTGTTCTATTGTGTATCAGGTGTTCATGAGGAAGTACAGGGACCAGGTCAGGAATGCGGACGTCCCTCACAAGAAATAACAATATCTCTAGTGGGGGTGTTAGGCGAGATGAAGTCGATAATCTCGTAGAAAACTTTAAAACAGATATTTTGAGCACTCTGACTACACAATTGGATGTATTGTAGGCCAAACAAAAAAAGGTAGAGGTAGATTAGACCTTAGCTATATTTTTCCACAAGTGCAGAAAGAAACATGGTCCAAGGGAATGCTCCTTGGATATATTTTGAGTTTGCGTTATTTGCACCAAGGATCATGACACAGAGGAATGCCCATCACTCCTTGGATTGAAAGCTATATTCAAAGAAGAAGAAGAGGAAATAGAACCATTACATCTGATGGATGAGTGCCATCAGTGGCAGTCCCGGCCTCAAAATACATTTCAGGACCCTTCCTCTTTCTTTCCTGGATAGTACAATCAACAATAGAATCCTGGACAGTACAATCAACAGCAGAATCCTGGACAGTATAATCAAGAACAAAATTTTGGCAGCACATGGCAGGGTCATCCATTTACTAATCAGAAATGGCAGCCCCAGTAGTACCCACCTGCAATTCCTACCTAGCCAAACTAGCCTGCCACAAACCCCAACTGGAAAAATCAACCAACTACAAGTTCCAATTGGCCAAATTCACAATACCCCACCTCATCTTCGAATAATACCTACCCTCCACAATGGCCTAACTCGACTGCCCAAAACCCAAATTGGAACCAGAACTGGCAGCACCCCATGGGGATGAATAACCAACCTATGGGGATGATCTCTCAAACAAAACCTCCGTTACAAACTCCACTCCCATTGCCCCAATCACAATTGCGCCCTCAATTACCTACCCAACCCCACCCGAATCCCAATAATAGACCAACTCAGCTCATCTAGATTATGGAAAGTGGAGAAGGGGAAATCAATCCAGTAGGGTGCAATGAACTTCGGTTAAGATCGAGGCACATCATCTCTCCCGAAAAAAATGATGTTCCCCAAGAACAGGGGAATAAAAAAAAACCAACAATAACACCCTCGATTGTGGTAATAACAGAAGAAATCAGGCAAGGGAGGAACACAGTAGAATCACAAGACTTTGATAAGGATGCAATTCCCTCCCCTCCATTCCCCGAAAGACTGATGATAGCGAAACCCACCGTATATCCTAACTTCAACATTGTAGGGGAACTCAAGAATTTATACATCAAAATTCCACTCCTGCAAGCCCTGCAAGACATACCAATCTATGCAAAGACAATCAAGGAGCTATGTGGGAGGAAGCCCATCAAAAAAATCAAAAATCCATCATTAACAGTTCATGTAGTGGGAGCCTCATCTGATCTAATTTTGGGTAGAGAAACACCAGTTAACTATGCAGATCTGGGGAACCCCATAGTAATAGTTCAGATTCAGGGTTGTTCCTTTTCAAATACCCTAGTTTATTTGGGGGCGGCCATCAATATTCTAACTATGGAAACCTACAATACCCTAGGTCTTCACTCTTTCGAACCAACCCCGATTATGTTGCAATTGGCCGATCGATCAATGGTCAAACCACTCGGCACACTACATGATATGGCCATTTCAGTTGATTCTTGGGAATATCCCACAGATTTTCTCATCATCAACCCAAGAAGTGGACTTGAAGTGAATTCATTGATATTGGGCATACCATGGCTTGTGACAGCTGATGGGTACATAGGCTATCGATCGAGTACAATGACAATTGCTAGAGGAGGGGTTACAAGAAATCTCATCTTATATCCTCTAGCCAAACCAAGTCCAATGATCGTACACCTGCAATTGCCACCACCATGATATCTCGAGAAGGATCTACGTGCCCCACTCACGATGGAAGAAGACCTCAAGCACAAGAATCAGCTAGAAGATGATGTAATCAGTGGGTTTATTAACAACCCAACCATTGTAAGTAACCCAACATGTCAGATGCTCCAAGCTGTTCTAGACTGTGAAGCATAGGGAGACCCGCTGGAAGATTTAATGGAACAACAAATCCATTGAGATCTCACCAAGGAAGTCTATGAACATTAATGCCAACCTAGAAGAGAAACAACAACAAAAGCTAATCCAAACTCTCTCTAAATATCAGCAAGCTTTTTCCTGGGAGTACTCTGATATGAAAGGTATTGATCCACAACTCTGCACACACCACATTTATATTGAGAAAGACGTTTGACCTATCCGAAAACCGCAAAGAAGACTGAACCCCCACCTCAGAGATATTGTTAAAGAAGAGCTACAAAATCTGTTGGACGCAGATTTTATATACCTTATCTCAGATAGTCGATGGGTTTCCCCATTAGTCATTGTCCCAAAGAAAACTGGGAAGTGGTGAATCTACGTTGATTACAGGGAACTAAACAAAGCTACTCAAAAAGATCATTTTCCATTACCTTTCATCGATCAAGTCCTGGATACCTTGGCAGGGAAGAAATTCTTCTCTTTCCTAGATGGTTTCAGTAGCTACAATCAGATCCAGATTACCCCAGAAGATCAGGATAAAATGACATTCACATGTCCCTGGGATACCTTTGCCTACAAAGTATTTCCCTTCAGATTTTGTAATGCTCCAGCTACATTCCAAAGGGCCATTCTAAGCATATTCAGTGATCTAATTAGCAAAGGGCTTGAAGTCTACATGTTTTATTTCACCCCGTACGACGACAACTTCGATCAAGCCTTGAATAATATGGAGAAGGTATTGGAATGGTGCATCTCTACCAGGTTATGTTTAAGCCACGAAAAATTTCACATTATGATGACAGAAGGTGTGGTATTATGGAATTACATTTCTACAGATGGAATTAGAGTAGACCCAGCAAAAATTGAGGTAATTCTTAATCTACCTACTCTACACACACAAACTGAGGTACGTAGTTTCCTTGGTGCTTCAAGATACTATCGTAGGTTTATGCCAAATTTTTCAAAAACCATTATGCCTTTACATGCTTTGATAGATAATGTAGAATTTCAATGGTCTAACAAATGCGACATGGCTTTTGTAGGACTCAAGAAACTGATCTCAACAACACCAGTGTTGAGGGGACCTAATTGGAAAATACCATTTCAAATTTCCATCGACGCCTTGGACATTGCCATAGGCGCTGTTCTGGGACAGGAAGAAGAAAAGAAACCCTAGGCCATTTATTTCATTAGTAAGAATATAACTCCAACCAAACTTAATTATACAGTAACAAAGAAAGAGTTCTTAGCTGTTATACATGCCATCAATAAATTTCATCATTATATAATAGGCTATCCAGTTATCCTGTATACTGATCATTCTGCCATTAGATAAACCAATTACTAATGGGCGAGTCACTCGATGGTTGTTATTATTGAAGAAATTTGATATCACCATCAAAGATCGACCTGGGAGAGAAAATCTTATCGCAGACTTCTTGTCCCGCATCCCAAAAACAGACTCATTAACAACTGAGGATCAATTCCCAGATGAGCATATGTTTTCTGTCGACACAAAACCACCTTGGTACGCTGATGTAGCAAACTATCTAGTAGTAGGAAGATTACCGACAAATTAATCATCAAAGATAAGACAACTGATCATCCAACGTAGTGCATGATTCAATTGGATCAATGGATATCTTTTCCACACAGGAGCTAATCTCCAGATCCGGCGATGCGTATGAGAGGACGAAATCTATGACATACTAAAAGTAGGACATGACGAGCCCTATGGGGGGAATTTTGTAGACCATAGGACTAGACACAAAATCTTACAAATGGGCTATTATTGACCCTCAATATTCATAGATGCCAAGAAATATGTCCAGACATGCGACAGTTGCCAGCGGATGGGGAAACCAGGTCAAGCTGATGAAATTTCCTTGAAAACACAACTATTCATAGAACCATTTGAAAGATGGGTGCTGGAATTCGTCAGACCCTTTAATCCAAATTCAAATCAAAAATCCTATATTCTCATTGCAATAGACTACATGACCAAATGGGTAGACGTGGAAGCTTTACCAAATGCAACAGAAGAAGTAGTCATCAAATTCCTTTTCAAATTGTTTGTACGGTATGGACTACCCAGAGAAATAACTATTGATGGAGGGTCACAATTTATAGGCCATAGAATCACCGCCACCCTAGACATCTATCACATCAAGCACAAAGTTACCTCTCCATACCACCCACAAGCAAATGGGCAAGTAGAAAGCACCAATCAGGTCCTAGAGGCAATTCTGATGAAGACTGTCTCAACAAACTGACAGAATTGGGATAATGAGCTCCCAAATGCCTTATGGGATTATCGTACAACCTAGCGTAACACCACTGGCTACTCTCCTTACCATCTAGTCTATTGTAAAGAACCCATCTTCCCAATAGAATTCGAGATCAAGACCTTATGAATGGCCCAGGAAATTGGACTAAATCTTACAGAAGCACATAAACGACACCTTCAACAACTCAACGAATTGGATGAAGCACACATATCTACTGTGGAGCACAAAACTATTATCTAGCGACAGAGAGAAACCTGGCATGACAAGCATATCAAGAAGAAATCATTCAAGAAAGGCCACTGGGCGCTCCTCTATGATTCCAGATTTCAGGATTTTCCTGGGAAATTACAGACAAGATGGCTAGGGTCATGTGAAATTAATGAAGTCTATGATAATGGCATGGTTACTTTGAGCACCATCGATGGGTCTAGATCACCCTTTCTGGTCAATGGACACCAGCTGTGACTTTACCACCAACCACCTTCAAAATATTATTTCTATCAAGAAGTAAGTAAAGACCCTACGGTGCAGATTTTGGCTGGCTGGGAAGGTAACCCAACCACCCCAACTCCATAAATGATGTATTTTTTTTATATTGTACATATTGTACATAGTTTTCCAACTGAGTGGTTAGTTTTTTTCTTTGTTTTATAAAAAGTCATCTAAGAAACAAGAATTAGGATAGATAACTACAATTAGCACCTTCTTCTGTTCCATACTCCCATTTTATTTTATCATGCAGAATCTTTCTTTTACATGTTCATGATGATGATGTTCCTTTCTCACATGCCTGTTGTTCCTTTTTGAAATGGAACAACTGTTGTTCCCTTTCTTGCGCACCTATTGTTTCCTTTTTGAACAGAACAACAATTGTTCCTTTTAGCGCAACTGTTGTTCCTTATCACGTGCCTGTTGTTCCTTTTTGAAATGGAACAAACGTTGTTTCCTTTCTCGCACACCTATTGTTTCCTTTTTGAACAGAATAATTGATGTTCCTTTTTGCGCAACTAATGTTCCTTTTTGCGTACCTGTTGTTCCTTTTTGAAACTGAACAACTGTTGTTCCCTTTCTCATGTGCCTGTTGTTTCTTTTTGAATGGAACAACTGTTGTTCCTTTTCATGCACCTGTTGTTCCTTTTTGAACGGAACAACTGATGTTCTCTTTTCGTGCACCTGCTGTTCCTTTTGAACAATAACAAATGTTGTTCCTTTTCGCGTGATTGTCGTTCCCTTCTTTACCACTCAAACACTAGTGATTCCTCTGGAAGTGGGGATTTCATCAATTAATTTTCACGAGCACTGTTTCTAATAATCATTACAATGATCTATCATTATTTTGTGGATGGTCCCTCACACCTTATCAAAAAAAGAAATTCGTGGAATAATCTCTCCAAAATATTTTAAACCGTGTTCATAATCAATCGCCACCATAAGTTGTTTCTTTCCCTTATATACAAATATACTTGAATGATATTATGCCTCTATATTATAAGGAGTCTTCAACACACCTTTGCTTGGCATATTTACACTTCCTTATACCATCCCTTACTCTTAAGGTGTATATGAGCCTCCTTTAAAAAATAATAATAATAATAATAATACATACATACATACATACATACATATATATATATAATAAAATTTTCCCATAAAGAATGGGGGGTATCATCACGAGCCAACCTACCATGATCATAAGATATTAACCTAAGTGACATTCCCACTATGGCTACCACACCAGGGTAATGGCCTTTGACATTTTCTTTTGTCAAAGGACAAGAGGTCTCATCACGAGCTGGCTTGTTCACTTAAGTTATAATCTAGTGAGTGGCATTGTCATCATCTGGCTACCAAACCAGGATAATGGTCTTCTTGGGAAAAGACAATTCAAATATTTATTAAGAAAAGATACAAATAAATAAAGATACTAAAAAAAAAAAAAATTTCATAAAGANCACTTTATTTTGTCAAAGTACAAGAGGTCTCATCACGAGCTAGCTTGTTCACTTAAGTTACAATCTAGTAAGTGGCATTATCATCATCTGGCTACCAAACCAGGATAATGGTATTTTTGGAAATAGATGATTCGCATGTGTATTAAGGATAAAGGATCATATAAGGGTTAAAAGGAAACCCTGCCAAGGCTATGGACGCCTGTCGGTAGTAGTGGCTCTACCTATGGTATGGAAGATTATCTCAAAATACCAAGTTTCTGCATGTCTCTAGATCTCCTTTACTAAAATAATGAGGCTATCATATCAGTTATACTCAATCACCCGGAAAAGTAACAATATTATGTTATGTGGACTATTAAAAAAAAATGAACAGATTTAATTTATTTTTGATTGATTTCTCCATAAATCATTTTTTTGCACATAGGTGTAATAACTTTACAAATTCCACACGTCAAACGACTATCGTTTAAATGATTTTTGGTGACATGTGTCTTTTTGAAAATTATATATGGTTAGTCCCTACTAGCGGCGGCAATGCAATCATTACCTCTCACCCAAAAATAACTGCACTCATTTCTCCCGCCTACATTGACGGTCGAGGACGACCTCTACATTAATGAGGGGGATGCTCGACACACTTCCCGACTAGTTGTAATGATTGCAATAAATACAAAACCCACGTCTTTATACATTCACTGTTACTGATATTTTCCATTTCTGGCATCTGCTTCTCCAAAGATGGTCTAACCAAATTTGTAAACAGGAACGATAGTCATTCTTTCTTTCTCATAGAAATATGGGTGGCAGAAGTGTGCGCAAAGAGCCAACATTACTCTAGGTTACAAAACAGGCAAGAGAAATCCTACATCTCCTAGGGTGGACCGAGTACTTCAATCGCTTGTAAGGTTATGACACAAATGTCATGCTCGAATTCTTTCAAAAAATGCAAGGAGAAATCTCTACGGTGCAAGGCATACAAATATCAGTTACCCCAGAAATAGTAGCAGAAGTCATAGGCCTCCCTAACACAAACATTCAATGGACAGGGAAATACATGAAGCTGAGGGAAGCCGTGGAATCTTTCACAGAACCTAGGGAAGAATTGGATAAAAAAGGAAAGGGACTTAATCCTAGTACCCTCAGTGAACCGTGGAAGGAATTGGCAGGGATAGTTCAGTGGTACATCAGCTACAATGGATGATATGATGTAATTCGACCTTTCCATCTCAAATTGTTGGCAGCCTTGAAGCAACGGTTAGTACTTAATCTACATTTCTTCCTGCATACCATACTACATGAAGTTTCCTTAAGAACACAAAAGTCCAAGGTCCTATTATTGTCATTAGCCACCACAGATTAGTAAAACTAATAGTGGATAAAGCATTGAGTCAAACTCAGTTGACTTGGGAGAATTTGATTGGGGCCAATACACCTCCACAACTGGAGTAGGCGACCACCACCCAAAGAGAAATTCTACCACCTCAAACCGAATTTGAAGTAGAACCTACTCAAATCACTGAGGCCTAGACCTCACAGACACAAGAATTAACAAAAAGAAATAAGAGAACAATGGTTGCTCTTAGATCCCCCCTAGGACAAGGAGGAGAAGAAAAAAAACTCAGGAAACAACTGAAGCAGTTCAGGATGCAATAGAGCACCCTGAAGAACTTCATAATTTCATAGAACAACCTTTACAAGAAAATGTTCAAGCAATTGAGCAAGCATAGTAGACAGCACAAAAGGATAATCAGGGAAACACCCACCCTGCAACAAAGCACCTGACAAGACACCTTTTGAAGAGATATGAGATAGAAATAGCTCAGGTTTTGGGGAATTTAGGAACCTTAACTGACAGAGATGAACATAATCTGGAAAAAGAACCAGAACTAGCCTCCTCTTCAAAACCAGCTGAAGACTTTCCTGACATTGAAATGTTTTTTCTAGACGACACAACACAAGAGGAATTTATTTTTGAAACATTAGACCCTCTTGGACAACCAAAGCACTTGGAAGGGACAGAGGGACAGCCATCTGCTGGACGAAGTGAAGAAGAGCTTGAGATCCCTCATAAACATAAATCAACCAAAAGCTAGAAACAAATTAGGAAATTAAAGAAAGAAAACAAATTGTTGAAGAAGAAGGCTAAGAGGGTTTTGGTGTTAAAGAAAAAGGTGGGAAAACTCAAGGAGATTATCAAGGAATTGAGGAAACATTTGGAACTAGTAGACAAGATCCACAGAAGAAAGAAAAACAAAAATGGAAGAATGCAAGGAAGAAACCCTCTTCCTAAGAGAGCAGCTAGTACAACTTCTATAGGAATACAGACAGATCCTGAGGAATTAATGGTAGAAGAAGCAGTAGTTCAGGATGAAGATGTAATTCCTGTAGAAACACAAAAGATGGTTGATACTGAGATATAGACAGACACTCTGATTTTAGAGGAAACAACTCAACTTTTTTAGCAAAATGCTACTATTAGGAGACTAGAGGAAGAACTACTGCAGTCTCAGCAAACCCTGACTCAAAACAGAGGCAAATTAATGATGATAATAGAGTAGTCTCAGGAACAGAGTATTATCATGAAGAGACTGGAAGCATAGCTTGCACAGACCCAACAAACATTAATTCACTCAAGAGAAGAAATGAATGAATATCAAGCATCCCAATCTCAGGCAAAGGGTGCCATCATTCATAAACTAAAAGAAGAATTGGGACAAGCCCAACAAGCATTGATTCAATATAGGGAAGAGATGAGTACTATGGAAGAACACCAAGCATCTCAATCTTAAGCATAGAGTGTCATCATCGATAGACTAAAAGCAGAACTTACACAAGCACAACAAGCATTGTTCCAACACCAACATGAAATGGTAACTAGGACTGAATATCAAAGGGTTGTTAAAGAATTGAAGGATATGACAACAACAAAGGGTGAGACTTATGCTGCGCTTACCAGAGCCCAAGGGAAGATCAAAAAGGTGCAAACCAAATTGGAAGATGCTTTGGAGCAAATTAAACACATCTGTGATGTCTACTCTGATGCCATCAATTGTAGAGCCCCTGCCACTAATTATGTTTTATTCTTGTTGGAACGATATCTATTATTGAGAGTGAAGGCCATCAGAGAAGGTAAACCCATTTCATTTTCCATTGTTCCATAATTTATTTCATGTTTCAGAGATCAGGAAGAGAAGGTACAATACCTTCTGTGTGAATTATTGTTAAGAACCAAACATCAATATAGCATAGAAAAACCTCAGGAAAAGTACTCAACGCCTTGAAAAAGAGATAATTTTGGATAATAAGCCTCTTCAAGGGGGAAACCTCCTTTTACCCCACTTAAATGTTCAAGTACAAGATGATTCAAAATCAAAATGTCTCCTTGGTAT
>JASDQU010376162.1:0-11375 GCA_032191745.1 Picea mariana | reverse complement strand
TTCTTCTTTAATCTGTTGCATACCGGATGTCTGTAATAGATCATAGCGCTCTTCTCGCGTGACTCTTCCACCTACTCGCCCTTTTATTGCAACTCACTGTTTGAAGTTACGCAAGACCTCACTCGTTCATGCATGCTTGATCTGGTTTCTGAGTTGATACGATACGGTTCTGAGTTTCCTTCCGTTTGATCACCCTTTTAAAACAGACCGTGACATTAAACCTGATGGGCTTCGGGCTCTGCTCCTGCTAGCAATCCAGGAGTGACTTCCGAACGCCAACAGGCTCGACCCCATATATTCCAGAATTCTCCGTGGAACTTTGCTCCCAGTAAGTTTCCCACCAATGTTTGACATGGGGGAGAGCTTTAAGGAGTGCAAAGGTGATCTTTTCCCTGTCAAAAAAATTATGAACAGAGAAATAACCTTCTAACAGATTTAACCATTTGTCTAGGGCATCCGCATCTATCTGACCTTTAAATACAAGAATATCAAAATTAACCTATACCTTGAAAGGATGGGTGCTTCCAAAGTGGTTGTTTGATGAATATGTGCCTGTTGCCATTGGCAGGCGTTGAAGGATGTGGGAAAATTCTCCATCATTTCGTCCCTCTGTCCCGTGAGAGCTTGCTCAAGCAACAGATTGATAGGATCGTTTTTTCTGTCGTTTTTCTTTTCTTTCACCATGGAGGGTTTCTTAGGCGTGTGAGAGCGATTGTCTTCAAGAGAGACAAGCTCGAGACCCAACTTGCTATACTCAGACCTCGTTGGGGACATACACTGAAAAAATGATCAAGAGCAGCGTGCTCTGATACCACTGATCTGGATTATTTTCGGCACAAAATGAGAGCAGAGATATAATAAAGAAATGCACAGAGATATCCCGGATATCCAATAATATAACAAAAATGTATCAGAGGTGCAACCATAAACACATAGATACAATAATACATTATTTCTATTAATGAAAGAAATGTATAGAGACTGTAAAAATATAGAGTGAAAGACTCGCTAAAATGGTGGCAACTTATCTCTGAGAAGAGATGTGATGTCTACTTGCATTCGCAAAAAGATGGTTACAATGAGGCTCTGAAGGCCTTTTTACAATAAAACAAGAATGTCAAAAACCCTAGACATCCAAAAATCTAACCCTGGGAGATGAAGCTCCAAAAGTCGTGTGGGCCTCGTTTGGGTAAGTCAGTACATCAACTTCCTGAGGTCGTAACTTTTGCATATGATCTTTGTTTTAGGTGCACATTACATCGTTATAAAGATCTATCCGAGGACTACAATTGCTGACAACGAATATCATGGTCCAAAATGAATTAATATTTGTAGTAGTTTGATGCCCAAAAAACGTCGTTTAGGGCCTCAAAACTGCTCCGGAAGTTCAGGACCCGAAAAACTGCCAAAAATAGTAAATTACAAAAACTGCGAGAAAACTGTTTTGAGCCAGTTGGAAAAGGTGGGTGGCCACTGATATCCACCTGGATCAGTACGACCAAGCATGTGCTAGCTATGAGGCAAGGGAGGCCCCTGTTGAGATGGTGTCTTGGTTCATGCATGGGTATGACACTCGGTTATCATGCAATGCACTTGTATTATCCTTCATTAATTATGGTATGGGTTGATGAGATAACCTCCCATTGATCCGAATCGACCCTTTTGAGTTAATGACGGCTAGGTTGGCTTGTGAGTCAACCAAACTATTGTTTTCCCTTAATACGTGGAGGAATGACACTTGTGGTATGTTAGCCAATATATGCCTTCTTTTTTTTGATGATGTTTCCAAGTTGAGTCTTTCGGGAGGCTTCCTTTGATCATGCAACGAATGGTGTTTAGAGAGCCACCAATGATAATTATGCTCTGAATCCGAGCCTCTCTGGTGAGTTGTACCTCTTTGAGGAGAGCATATTCTTTTGCTTGATTGTTGGTGGTGGAACCCAGACTCCATGCATAACTGATTTCAATTCCCTCCCTGGGATCAATAATGACTCCTCTCGCACCAGCCGCCATGACAAAATATGCTTATTATTACTTCTTACTTAATTTCAGTTTATCTATCTAGTTTCAGTTAATTTGTATACTTTTTCAACTTTTCATCATGACAGGGTGGAATGAATATATACCCTTCAACTTGAAATTAAGAGTAGCCCTTCAAATTTGATCACCATGCCCCGACAACTATCCTTTAAAGTATTTTGAAGTCAAATCCCAAGATTTCTAAAAAAAATAAATACAGAAAAACAACAAATAAATACATGTATAAATGATAGGAACATTGGGAACATATGGTGAGATTTGTTTAAGAGGATAAAGACCACCAAATTCTAGCCAATTATCCAGTATTGTTCTTCTATCGTCTTCAAATGTACAAATGATTTTTATTGTTAATTTTTTTTTTGGTACCATTTAATAGATATAAGGAGGCCTCAAACCTATGTGTGATCCATATTGTTCAAAATGTCTTTGGGTTCTTTAGCCTTTACTAACATATTTGTGTAGTCAAGGTTGAGCACAAGTGTTTCAAGCGCTGGTGCTCGCTGTAATTGCTAGAGCCTCTTAGCCATTGGGATATCCTGTACCACCTTTGCATCTAGTTGTTTCACAAATTTCTGGGAAGAATTCCCAGGTTAAAGTACTATGAATTCCGAATTTTAATTTGCAAAGAGATTAGCAACTGGTAAACAGCACTCTTTCTTTCAAGCATTTATACACGACAAAAAAAAATGGGTCCGCAATTCACTGGGGACTGGTTTGGACAGGACGTCAAATCTCCCAGTACCCGCCGAAAACTGAACAGTGGAGATATAAATGCAATTTAGCACCGATCTCAAGTTGAATATGTCACCTTACATCACGAGACTATCAACTGTCATATGAGAGAAAGTACAGTTAGACAACCCCGTTATACAGTACAGTTAGAAAACCAAAACTTAGAACAGTTAGACAACCTCGCTGTGATTTATTATGCATATTAAAATGGTGTAAGTAGCAATTATTAACCATCTTTTTTCTGGTTTGAATATAAAAGTTATATTTTTTTATTTTAAAAAAGCTTAATTTAAAGATTTTATGTTTTTACTTTTTTTTCATAGGTTTTTATGGTGAGTTTTGTTTAAAATTTAGTTAGAAATTTAGAAGGATAGTTAGAATTATAAATTTTAGTGATTAAAATTACATATTTTATAGTTAGAATTGTAAATTTTAATGGTTGAAATTACATATTCCAGATGTTTTTGGAGTTTTTAATGAACCTGAAACTATTTATGAATTCAAAAACTAGATTTAAGCAATGCAAAATTATAATTTACCAACAATTAAATTGCTGGATTACTAAGTTAGTAGTTACCTAAAAAGTAAAAAACTTAAAAAATATGTAAAACTCAACCGACTGAAAATGGAAAAAGTGGTAAACAAACTTTCAACTCCACCATATATAAATTTAGTATGATCAAATTTTAACTAAAAATGAAAAAAATCCTAAACAAACTTTCAATTCCAATATATATGATGATGATGATGATTAACCTCCACTAAGACAGAATTGGTTTATGAGACCTTAAGAGGGTAAGTGATCACTGGAGATTCTTTAGAATTTTGTTTCTGTGCTAGAAAAGCATTGAGAGAAGCTTTCCAAGATCACCATACTTTTGTTGAGTTAAGAGGTTAGGAAGGTTGGTAGTGTGACAAATATTTTTAAAATGAGAGTGATTTTCATCTTCAACCTTCTTAGTGTCACAAAGGTGACACACTCTTTCATCCCATGACCTTTTAGGGATTAATCAACACCTAGTTTCACTATGGAGATAGTGAGAATTTGTTCTTATCTTAGCAATGCTTATTTTTCTTTAGACTTGACAAAACAAATAGATAATTTTGATCTTCTAGAATATGGTTGATTACATCCTTCTAATACCTTAATTTTTTTTTTTCCACTAACTCTTTGTCATATAAATTTAATATGACAAAATTTTAATTTTAATTAATTATTATATTCTAAACTTGTTAAGATTTGAATTTTTTTTATCATTTGTTTCTAAATATTTTAACCTAAAATCTGATTACAAATTTGGAAGAATTGCATATTGATATGTGTTTAAATTGCATAATCCAAATGCAATAGAGATTTTTGAGGAGATTCAATCCATTTTTGCAATAAAATGTAAATCCATTAACCAAAAATGTTCATTTTTGCAATAAAATGTAAATCCATTAACACAAAATAAATGGCTGTGATTTCAATCATTAACTTCCTAGCTATTATAAAGACATCCGTTTATGTGTTTACTTTTTTACATTTACCTAATCATATTTAAAAATTACTTTGATAGCTAACTGATTGCCACATAAGTGATTAACATAAATTAAAATATTAACACCAAATAAATGAAGAACAACCGTTTATTTGTTAATCAACAATAAAATTTAATATATTCTTTTAAGGATTCGTTTCATCTTATCAACCTTTCAGCTTTAACCAGCAGCTATTTAAATAACTGCTGTGCTAATTACTACACAGTTACCTATCTTACTCTAATACAACCTAACCACATTTAACCTTATCCTCACTGTCTTCTACCGGTATCTAACACCACTTATACATACATACTTCATTAATTTTAAGTGCAATGGAAAATTTAAAGTGGAATTACATGCCTGCCCATTAATCCTCAACGCATAAAGTCACAATATATGGAATATTTACAACCCTGGGAATTAATTTTAACCGTTAGAGTCTTGATTCCACATAAGCATTCTACAATCTCATTATTGATTTTCAAGATAAAATAGTTGTCTTATACTGGATTGAGCCAGCATTACTATCGGTTCTGTATATAATTAGACTGGCTTAGAATTACACGAATTTGTAATTTAGATTTTGTATCCCTGCGTAGCTCGTACTAAAGATTGTGCAGTGTTCGATGATGTTAAGAACAGATGTTTACCTACAGCTAGGATCTACATCAACCCTTACTATCTTTCTGTATATTATCAGATTCGATTACATTAATTTGTAGCTAAGATTTTGTATCCCTCCGTAGCTCATACATTCACCTTCAGGTCATTTTCCTTTTCAAACCCTAAATCCTACAAATCCTTCCAGGAATCAGTTAAACTTCAAGGGTAGGATTTTCAAAAATGTTTGAAGAGAAAATGGAGTTCGTGTTCAGGCAAATTCTCAACATGCTGAAGAGATTGGCGTCTCTGGACAGAACTTAAAATTGTCAAGTAATACGTAATGAGCTTCAGGTTCAGCCTCAATAAATTACCCAAGTCATCGTTTTCCTCCTGTTTTATTGTATTGATTTTCAGGTTCGGCCTCAATAAATTACCAAGTCATTGTTTTCCTCCTGTTTTATTCTACAGTTCCTTAAGAATGGAATATTTATTTCCTTTATGTAACGTTTCAGACGTACTTAACATATAATTATAGCAGAGAGGGAACTATATTATTCCTCTCAACCTAAAAAAGCCATGGCGGCAACACCTGCTAGAGGATCATGTCAGGGTAAGTAAAGGTTACTGTACTCAGTCAGAAATGAATGCTCAAATAAATGCTAAACTTCCATAGCCCAAATAGATGCTATCAAGAGGAGGAAAATATCAAGATAGTTGTAGAAGTTATGCACTGTAAATATCAACTATATTTTTAAAATTGATATAAAAATTATAAAATTTTGTATTTTTAGGTCCATAGGCGTTCATTATTAAGTCATCATTTGGGGGTGGAGGATCAATTCAACATTACATAAAAATTATAATTTTTTATCATTTTTACGTCCATAGGCGTTCATTATTAAGTCATCATTCGGGGGGTGGAGGAGCAACTCAACATTACCTACATTCACTCCTGATTTGACAAGTGTACGGTGTAGATGGTTTCTATGGTTGTCGTTGAAATTGAAGAATAAAAAATTGAAAAAATTCAAGAAAGAACAAGACAAAACAGTTACGGTCTTGAAGGGTTTTGTTAACTGATAACTATTCAACTAATAACCGCTCAAGTGATAACTGTTTAGACTTTTGAATCAATTATAATGGCCCCAACATTGTTACTAAAAACGTTACACATGTTGCAGAAACGCTGGGAGGAGATGTTTTCAGTCTGATAGTGCGCCATGGTTATGACCGAGCATTTGTCATGGGTTTGATTATTGTACTCGATCTGAAAGATACATTGGTTTTGGTATTTTTCTTGGAATCGGTGAATCCACCGAAGGAAAAGACATGTAGAAGAGAAATGGACATAACGAGTCTCGATGGCAAAATCCTTTATGTTATAATGTCACAATGTGACATGCATATTCATTGTATTATGTAGAATTATATAGTTTTTAAATGGTTATTTTATATTGTGATGTTTATTTAGGGTTATATCACAATATGACATGAATATTTAGGAATAATGCAATTCATCATAAGACAATGAAGATGTACATAAAAATGCGACGCAACCATGCACAATCAAAATCAGTCAAATTCAATGCATCATTACCCTTGATGAATGTCGAGGAATGTCACAATCCAATATAACCCTTGATAAATGTTGTAATGAGACATAATCATTTATGTCGTAATGTCGCATTGTGATGTACATCTTCATTATATTATGTCGAACTATATCGTTCCTAAATGGTTTTGTCACATTGTGATGCTCATTTAGGGTTATGTCATAATGTGACATAAACATTTAGGAATGATGTAATTTTCCATAAGACAATGAAGATTTACATAAAAATGCAACACAACCATGCCCAACCAAAATCAACCAAATTCAATGCACCATTAACCTCAATGAATGTCAAAATGTGACAAAATTCTTTATGAATGTGACAATGTGACATCACATTTGATCAAAACCACAATGTGACATAACCATTCATGAATGTAGGAAATGGACAAATGTCAATCAAGATGAATGTATCAATGTCACATAGCCATTGTAGAAGATCAAAATCAAACATAGTCATCAACCATTAAGGAATGCCACAATATTTTATGTCATAATGTCGCATTGGGACAAAATCCTTTGTGAATGTAATAATATGACATCACATTTCTTTTACGTCAGAGAACCCTTAATGAACATCGCAATGTGATATGAAACTTAATTAATGTATTAATGTGACATAGTTGTTAATGCAACACGATGAATGTTACAATATGAAATAACCATAAAGCGATGTCGCAATCCAACATAACCCTCGATGAATGTTGCAATGTCACAAAATCCGTTATGAATGTCACAATATGACATCGCATTTGATCAACACCACAATGCAACATAACTATTCATGAATGTAGGAAGTGGACACAAGTCAACCAAGATGAATGCCTGAATGTCACATAGTCATTAAGTAAGATCGCAATCAAACATATACATATTATAAAGTAATCTAAAATTAATTTTACAGTTTGACATAACCATTGAACGACGTCACAGCCCAACAAAACCCTTTATCAACATTGCAATACAACAAAACCTTTAATAAATGTCATATTGTGAAACCACATTTCATGAACATCGTAATGCGACAAAACCTTTATTGAACATCGCAATCCTTTATTGAACATCGCAAGGCAACATGACATTTTATGAATATCACAATATGACATAGCCATTAATATGACAAGATAATATTGTATTACTATTATTATTAATATAATATATTAAAATTATAATATATTATTCATTTTTTTTATGTTTGTTATTATAATTTATTTTTTTTATATAAAAAATTATATTATAATTTTAAAAGTTATACTATATTGACTTATATTAATGTTTGTATTCAGAAATATAATATATGTTTTAACTTATATCAACATTAAAGATATATTAGTATTATATTAACATTATATTAAGATTTATATTAACTTATATAAACTTTCATAAATATAATATATATTTTAACTTATATAAAATTTCATAGATATAATATATATTTTAACTTATATAAACAAATTTTATAAAAAAACTTGATTATTAATACATAAACATATATCGATATTAATATAAATAGTTATGTTATTAATATTAAACTATACATGTCACATAACTTTTAACAATATTATTAAATCACTAATAATATAATAATAATATTATTAATATTGTCTATTAATATTAAACTATGCATGTCACATAATTTTTAACAATATTATTATTAATATTGTCTTAATATAAATAGTTATGTTTTTAATATTAAACTATACATGTCACATAACTTTTAACAATATTATTAAATCATTAATAATATAATAATAATATTATTAATATTGTCTATTAATATTAAACTATGCATGTCACATAATTTTTAACAATATTATTAACTCATTAATAATATAATAATATTATTATTAATATTGTTTGTACGGGTGTAGATCGATTGGTAAGTGTCGTGTAAATGAAAAGAAATATGTAAAAAAATTCTAAAAATCAATTCTCATTCCAATTTACTTAAAAGACTTGCTCATTATTACTAATTCCCCTAATTACAAATAAAAATTATTATTAATATTATTTTTTAATGATATTATTTTTAATGATATTATTAATACAATATATTAATTTTATATTAACATTAATATAACATATTAATATTATAATATAATTTTTTTTTGGTTTTAATTTAATATCATAATTTATTTTTCATATAAAAACAATTTAAATGTTTCAACATTATAAAATTTTAAATGTTTCAACATTATACTGGATTAATAGCATAACTTTCTGCATGAAATTTAAAACATATATTATATTAATATAAGTTAATGTAATATAGTTTTTAATATAATATAATAGTATAACATTAATCTAAATTAATATAATAATATTATAGTATAAGTGTTAATATTAATATAATTTTATTAATAATAAAGTTTTGTGTTAATAATATAAGTTAATATAAACATTATGTAATATAGATTTTAATATACTAGCAACAACCACTTTATAAAAGTGGTTGATATATGTCGATCGACGTCATTTTCTACCTTTTAAAATTAATGGCGTCGATCAGTATATATCAACCACTTTTATAAAGTGGTTATTGCTAATTAACGATCGACATACTTTGAAAACTACCATTAATATATGATTAATGTATTATTTAATTATTACATTAATATAATATATAATAATAACTTATTAATATAATACATAAATGTGTTATATTAATGTATTAATTAATTAATACATTAAATACATTATAAAAGTATTGATACAGTAATTAATTAATACATTAATTTTAATGTATTTAATAATACATTGATGTATTAAATAAATTAAATTCATTAATATATTTAATACATTATTAATGTATTAAATACATTAATGTATTAAATACATTAATGTATTAATCATATTAATGTATTAAATACATTAATACATTATTAATGTATTTAATCTATTAATATATTTAATGTATTAATGCATTTAATACATTAATGTATTAATATATTTAATATATTAATAATGTATTAATATATTAATACATAAATATATTAATACATTAATGTATTAATACATTAATGTATTAATACATTAATGTATTAATACATTAATACATTAAATACACCAATACATTAATGTATTAAATATATTAATAATGTATTAAATACATTAATCTATTAAATACATTAATGTATTTAATACATTAATGTGTTAATATATTAATACATTAATGTATTAATGTATTTAATACATTAATGTGTTAATATATGAATACATTAATGTATTAATGTATTTAATACATTAATGTATTTAATATTTTTTGTCACATTGCGACGTTCGAAAAAGTTCATCACATCGCAACATTGGGAAATGTTCATCAGAGTGCCACGTTTGGAAATGTTAGTCACAATGAGATGTATGAAATCATGTTTTACTTTTTAGACAATGATTTATATTTTTCCTAAGGACATTGATAACAAAAGAGAAATGTTCGTCACATTGTGACGATGGGAAACGTTTGTCACAATGCGACATTGGGAAATGGTCATGACATTGCGACGTTGGGAAATGTTCGTCACAAAGCGACGTTTGATGTTTGATGTTCGTCACACAACGACATTTGATGTTACATACATAGACTAATTAAAAAAATATTAATAATGTATTAATATATTGATAGAATAATACATTAATGTACTAAAGTATTGATGTATTAATTAAATAATACATCAATGATATATAAATTAATGTATTAAATAATAAATACAAGCATTAAATGTATTAAATAATTGAAAACTTAATGTAATTTATAAATTTTGAAGTATTAAAACAGTAATGTATAACTTATTGTATGAAGGTAATATTGGACAATGTATGTTATTGCAATGTTGGGCTATGCCTGTCACATTAGGTTATATGCATCACATAGCAACAAGGGGTTATGTTCATCACATTGCGACGTTTGGAAATGTTTGTCACATTGTGACATCACATTGCGTTGTTAGGCGTTACTATGTCACATTGCGACATTAGGTTCTATGCATCACATAGAAACAAGGGGTTATTCTCGTCAGATTGCAACGTTTGGAAATGTTTGTTACATTGTGACGTCAGAATATCCACGTATATCACACTGTGGTGCTTTGGTTCATCATATAGTGATGACCAGTCTATGTGCATATCATTGCGACGTCAGAAAGTTCGTCACATTATCACAAAGGAAAGAGTTTTGTAACATAATGAGCTATAAGCATGAATGTCACATATCAAAGTGGTTTATGTTCATCACATTGCTATGTTAGCAAATGTTCATTTCATTGCAATGTAGGGTTACGTTTGTCACATTGCGACAATGGGTTCTGCACATCACATTGTGAGAAGGCGATATATTCGTCACATTGCGACATTTGAAAATGTTTGGCACATTGCGCAATGAGAGGGCTAGGTTCATCACATTGTTATAACCAATGAACTAAAAACATTGTATATATGGTTATGTGCAACACATTGTGACGATGAACTAATGTTTGTCACATTGCGACAATATGGATATGGATAGCCATGGTCATCTATGGACAACAACTATCAAACATGGTTAACTATTGTCAACTATGGTCAACCACAACCATTCATGGTCATGGTCAACCAAGGTCAACCATAGTTATGTTCGTCACATTGTGACAATATGGTTATCTTTGTCACATTGTATGTTTATCGTATAAGGCTATGTTCATCACACTATGACAGTATGGTTATGTTCTTCTCAAAGCGACGACATGGCTATGTTCATCACAATGTGATGTTTACATCACATTGTGACGATGAGGCTATGTTCATCACATTGCAATGACAAGGCTATGTTCTTGGGACAACGAGACTGTGTTCATGACATTGATAGGAAATCATCTTGAACTTTGTAGAT
>JASDQU010376161.1:0-11375 GCA_032191745.1 Picea mariana | reverse complement strand
AGAGTGAAGTGAGGAGGAGACTAGGGAATCAAGGGTAATGCACTAGTTTATTGATCATACCAAGGAAAATGTGCATTATCTAGTGATGATCCCAATGTTGCATGGTGATAATCCTAATGTAGCTTCTAGATTCCACTCAACTAATCAAAATGAAGTGAAAATTGAAGATAATATTCTCCCTAGAGGAATATTCTTCGTAAAATATAGGAGACTGAATAATGACTAATAAAAAAGAAAACAAACTTAGGAAAAATGAATCCTAGGTGTGTTTGAAGTAACTCCAACATGCTTGAGATGCAAACTATTAGTACTATAGGAAAATAATTTCTCATCCATATCCTTTAACAAGTATGAGTTAGTACCGAGGAAAACAACGATTTTAAATGTACTTAGCCATAATTTTTGTAACTTTGAGTGTCTTCCTTTTTCAGCATGAAAAAAATACCAAAGTAACACTTTCTCAACCTTGAAATTAGTGGATTTGGTATTTTTATTAAAATATTTCTAATGTTTTCTTCCTTCTTTTTAAATTATCTAGAGCATGACCTCTTTATTCTTCTAAGAGAGCAAGGAATTCATTCTTTGAGAAATATTAGTAGAATTCAATTCTTCAGTTTGTAATGCCAAACATAGGGAGGTAAGTTCTATTTCAATGGGCATAATAGCCTCTTGACCTGTTGGCATGGGCCTATTTTGGAAAGAATTTCTATTTTGGGCGCATGCCTATTTTCGAAAGAAAGACTATTTTGGGAGCAGACCTATTTTTGGAGAGATAGATCTATTTCTAGAGTGTGTGCAATAGGTGGAAGAAAAACAACATGAAGAAAAACAAGGAAAAGCAACATGTAGAAGGAGGAAAAGCAATGTGGTGCACATGCAGACAGACATAACCATGTTAGAGTTAGAGTTTTGGACAAGAATGTAATGGTTATAATCTAGTAGAGTAGTATAAATAAATACCTAGGAGGTATAGGTTGTGGTTCAGTTGTTTATTATTGTGATTTTGGTTATTGTTATTGTTGTTGAGTCGAATAAGATAGTTTTGAGGGTTAGGTCATAGGATGTGGAGCCTGGTGTGCTCTAGTCCACCTCACAGAGGGTACTTACCCTCCTTTCGATTGTAATCCTAGAGATGTAATGTGTGCAACACAAATTTTGTAGCAGAATGAATAAAAGAGAAGAATAGATAGATCTTTGTGTACACAGCCCCAGGGGGGTGAACCATGGTAAATCCATTATGTTCATGTGTCTGAATGATTGTTTGGATGTTATGTTAAGTATAATTTAAAGAATGAATGGTTAAAACTGATTATAATAGCATGCATTCATAGTTTAAGGATAAATGAATTATAGAACTAGATGAATGAATAATGATGTCGATGCATAAGGAAAAGAACCAAAACACAGTCCCCACTCCTTCCTAGACTACAAACACCTAAGTATTATAGTACCCCATAAAGATATGTTGGGTGAGACTGTGTTGTACACTCTATGTGTAAAGTTGCCTTCTAGTTTACTAGGAGGGACGATAGTTTTGAGGGTTTTGTTGGAAACATATTTGAGATCAGAACCTGGATCAGCCCAAGTAACCAACAAATGGTTATGTTGTCGGGTGGAACTGCACAAGATTTAGTGGAAGAGATCTGGTAAAGAAAAGAACACAGTATGAAATCATAGAAGGGAATGTTCAGGCCATGGAATCCAACAAAGGTGGATATTGAAAGATAGTTAAGGAAACATGAACTTGAGTTTGCACAAAAGCACAACAAAAACCCTAAGTTTACACCATGCAAATATCTTGACAAATATGTGTTTAGTGATTTACATGAGGTATTTTTCTATGTTTTTCCCCATATGTTGTAGGAGTGGGTATTGAGTTTGAAGGATAACCATCCTACGAATCGGATCATATAGCTAGAGTGGCATCCGATGGAGATCACGCAGTTGCAACAAGTCCATAATAAATTTACACGCGCAATAGATGTTTTATTAGACAGTATTATTGCAGGGTTTATCACTGAGTTTGCGATTGATACTGTGAAGTCCTACACTGTTGTAGAGAAGGAATTTATGAAGGGACCCAGAGGTAGGTACATCATATCACTTTATACTTTTATCAAGATTTTATTATATGACAAAGGGGTGATGACCATGGAGTCAAACAACTAAACTTCCGTGCACGCATGGGGGAAGGGGGGAAGCACTGACAGGAATTTGAGATATGGATGGGGACATGAATAAAGGGAAGAAGAAGGAGTACATGGACCCAATCATGATGGAAGAGGACCAGATAAAACAGATAATGGAAAAATCTATAAAGACGCACAACGGGGGACCTTACCAATATAAGATGAATAAAAAAAAGAGGTCCATAGTCGACAGAGAGGGCTTGGAGAGAGATGAAGAAGATGTAGATGATCTTTGGGTTGTGGAGAAGATTGAGGAAATCCTACGTGTAATATATGAAAGAAATAAAATAGGTCTAGGGTCAGGAACATAAGGCAGAACTCCAGTCCAGATCATCGTCAGTGTGCAACCTACAACCTCATGTGTGACTAATACACCTGAAAGAACCCCAATGTTCAGAAAATTGAATTTTAGTGGAAGAGGAGAAAAATGTTAGGGGTCCAATCAAGGACAACGAACTAGGGGAGCAATTTCAGGAAGTAACAATCAATTATATACAATGTGCGGAGGTAGTAGTTCAACACAGTTCAAAATGGCAGGACTAGATTCCACCATCATATTACCAGAGTTTTGAGGTGAGGCATCAGAAGACCCAGAAAAACATTTATTCATCTGTGAAAAGATCTAGGAAGAAAAATAGATGACAAACGAAGATAAAAAACTCGTGCAGTTAGCTATCACACTCAAAGATCGCACACTCAACTGATACATGAGCCTTGATGTAAACATTCCGCAAGGAGTACCAAATACTATCGTAGAGGTGAAAAAGATATTGGTAAATGATTTTTAGAAGCCAAGATAAGAAGACCAGTACATGAATGAGATGATCGAAATCAGGAAGAAACCAGGTGAGTGTTTGGGAAATTGATCAAAGGTTCAAACATCTGAAAGGTAAATTGAATTATTATATTACTGACATGCAACATAGGAAGTTATTTGTGAACTCACTATTACCACACATGAAGTGTCCTTTGAGACAAAATAAGTTCCAAACTCAGAAAGAGACCCTGCAAGAAAACCTTCAGCTCGAAGAAAATAAGTATCAACAAACAGATCCAACAATAGAGTAGTTGAAATAGGATCTGAACAATCTGACATTTCAACTGAACCAGAATAAGGGAAAATAGGAGAGAGAAATTGTTTAGTGTATGTTATGTAGGAGAAAAGGACATCATAAGAACGAATGTCCAACCTTTGTGAAATACTTGGCAGTAGGGGTGCCAAACCCCTTTCCAACAGGAGGACCATGGTGTGATATTTGTAAGACAAATGGGCATGTTCCATATCATTTTCCAATGACGTAGTTGTATAATACAGTGCCAAAAATTTCATATTGCAATTTTTGCAAATAAGTGGGTCATGATGATAAGGACTGTAGAACACTAGAATTTATGAGAGAAGGAACTTCAGACACTTACAGGGTGCAAGCTGAGATGATAACAGGGAAAGTTGCACCACAGTTCAACAATGTGCCACCACAATTCAATCATGGGCAACTACAGTAGAAAAATACACAGTCACATTGTAATCTCACACAGTATAAATAGGTACCCCAATACAATGCACTGCGAGGAGATAGAGGTGGATTCATAATTGGAGGTCGAGGCTGAGGAGGATTTGGATGAGGCAGAGGGATATTAGTATGCGACAACTACTAAAAACCAAGACATTATGCAAGGGATTGTCCACTTCCACCTATGACATGCATGTATTTTTGCACAACATACGATGACACAAAATACTGCCCAACACTCTTGGGAAAAATTCAGGAAAAAAGGAACAAGAACAACCAAAATGGCCGGTGGATTTCTGCAGAAGAAAGGGATGGTGGAAAGAATATCAACATAGTTACTTGGGGATGAGACAAAACAGGAACTAATGCAACAAAACAAAATCCAACTCAACACCAATGGGTTAAGAAGAATACTGAGCCACAAAATAATTTTGACACCTAGAAATAAAAGGAAACATTTAAGGAGGTCGATTCTCGAAGAAAACATTGCATCTACATTAATTGCGCAACAAACTTAAAATCCACCAATGTATGAGATTCCATATTCAATTGATCACACCAGCAAAGGACAACCTTTAGAGAAAGTAAGTAACATAAATATTATTTTGCAATCCTATGTTAATTTATTGAATGATCCATCATCCATTAAGGTCTTACATAATTTACTAGAAAGATGCAACACAGAGGTAGAAGGGAAGTTAGAGCAGAAAATAGTCAATCATCTCCATACAAAAATAAGAATAAGTAGGGAATTTAGGCTAAATTCCAACATTGGGGATTTCAATATGGGATATATCATAATTGATTTAGGCTTCGAAGTAAAAGTATTACCTAATAATTCATGGTAGTTTATGGGGGAACCCACATTAGGATATTCACCTGTCCAGTTGAAACTAGCAAATCAGCATAGAATGTTACCAATTGGAAGACTTAAAGGTGTGATAGTAGACTTGGATGGAGTGTGCACTATGGCAGATTTCAAAGTGATAGAGATAATAGATGGCACACCACCCTACCTATCATTACTTGGATTGGATTGGGAATTTGATAACTAGGTTGTAATCAACTTGAAGACAAAAAAAATGACTTTTGAATCAGGCGATTACAGAGTGATTGAACCATTAGATTCTTCAGAAGGAGAAACGTTTGTAGAGGCGACATGTTTGGACTTGGAAGAAATAAATCAGTTATATAGAACCACTGCGCTAGAAGCATATTATTTCAAACCAACAACAGATGGGGTACTCTGTTGGAGAAGCATTACATCATATGCTTCAGACTCAGACACAACTCTGGAGAAATGGTGGCAGAGACTACATGAAGTCTCCACAAGGAGGTGCGCAAGAATAGACTGCACAGTAAGGTGGGTTGGTACAAAAATAAGGGAACCTACCAGTTTTCATGGGTTGAACGACTTAGAGGAATTCTTGACAAACTATGAGGAGGAAGTTTTGGAAAATCAAAGGTTGCTATCCCTAGATATTGAACTCAAGGAAATACTAGCTAGATGGTGGGGCATGCATAAGGAAAAAATTCAGGAATGACATCGGTGTAAAAGGATACTATGCATTATATTTGGCGCATAATAGGGGAGAAATACAGTGCAAAAGTATGATAGGCGAGGAAGACCATTTGAGCACCTAGAGAAATGCAGAATACAATGGAGGTTGACACCACCAGAAGAATGGCCTCACTACTTTATCCATACATTAGAAGGGATACTAGGGAACTGGTGCATAGACCAAGAGATGTGCAGAGGAACTACATAATGGACAATATTACAACAAAATTTTGTGGTAACTTTCTCATTTGAGAATGAGAACCCAAACATTGATTCATATCTGAAGCTGATACATGGAATGATATTTTTCGAGGAACACGAGGTGGAGATTATAACAAAATATCAGTAGTAGAACAAACAAAAAGTCAAATATTTACTCTCATGTTATCATGTTGCATAGGAAGCACCAGATGGAGATGATCCACACAACATTTGGATCACAAAAATTGAAGGAGAGAGAGAGGTGGAGGGTCCATCTCTGGAGTCATCAAAATTTGCTGCACCAATTAAGGTCAATAAAGTCAACATTGGAACAAAAGAAAATCATAAAATGGAAAGCATTGGAGACTACTGGGATGAGAAGACACTACAAAGGATAACATAGTTACTGCGCGAATACAGTGACTTGTTTCCAACAACATTTACATAGATGAAATGAATAGCAGGTGAGCTAGGTGAGATGAAGATACCCCTAAAACTAGATGCTAGATCTGTCAAATAGAGACCTTATAGGATGAATCCAGGGTATAAGCATAAAGTGAAATCAGAACTTGATCGAATGTTGGAAGCTTGTATCATAGAATAGTGGAGGAATGTGAATGGATTAGTCCCATGGTAGTCCATGAAAAGAAGAAAGGAGGGATAAGCATTTGTGTATATTTGAGGAAATTAAATGATGCTTTATGTTGAACACTCAACACACCCTAAAATATTTATGAAATTATGTCACTTTTGGGTACCACTTGTTTTCTTTTGTTTTATTGTCTTAATTACATTCACTATGGATGATGGTTTATTTTGTTTTCATGACTCTTATCGATCAAATAGGATTTGTTTGAACTTGTTAAATGAAACCTTGTGTTTAAAAGAACTTGGCATTCTAACTAAGAATCTAAAGCTAACACTGTGACTAATGCACTTGCGTTCGGCATCGGAAAAATTCAAGTAGGTAAAATGGCCACAAAGTAATAACAATCGTCGATCGTCGATTCACCATTGGTGTCGGTAAAACGCGGAGTAATTTTTCATTAGTAATTCACCACGTAGATTCTTGAGATAGTCAATTCCCATCAGCATCGACTGAATATGAGAGTACTAAAAGTTGACATGAGCCATAATAAACCCTCGATAGCCGATGATGGATGCATTGGTATGGGGTCAGTGAAATCTCGAAGAGTTAAATCACTAAAAATTTCCGCATTGATACATTTATGATCGTCGATCGCCAATGCACTTTCGAGATCGAATTTTTTTTGAGAGAGTTAATTCAGGAGCACTTGGTTAAGCTTATTGCTGATTGTCAATCCTTGAGACTTTTTGGCGTCAATGGGGTAGGATCTATTTATAGAACGATTAGCTAAGGAAATAGTCCTCGTTTCCTCTTAACATGATTGAACAAAGACATTAGTTTCAAGTGCCACGTGTCTTTGTTGCATAGGGGTTTCGTACATTCTAGTTTCATCTCGAGTCATCTTAGGGTTCCATGTATCCTAGTCACACCTCTGAGTCAACTTGTCCATGTCATCTCTATATGACAAGATGGATTGGTGTCAGAGCTCTTGCCAGGAGATATCAACAAATGATGTTAAAAGAGAATCCTTGACCCCCGATCCACCGACTAGATTAGCAAAATGATGGGATGTTTTCATTCTCAAGATACGATCATATTCTATCATTTAATAGGCCAGTTAATGTTTCACCCCACATACATTGTTACCATGTTCTTTGATTGAACAATAGGAATTTGAAATCACTGATAGGCCATGTTATAGCACGCACCTATGCCATCAAACTACGACCGAATTTAATTTTAAATGTAATGAAGATCCGGCAACAGATTTTATAGAACCACACTCATATCCCGAATTGAATGGCTGATTAGACAAAGTAAGTTCATCTATGTTTAAATAAAAAAAAATAGCTTTGAACACTTCTATTCCGCACACACGTTTCCATTTCCAGAGCATTCGAAAAAGCAAAGAGAGCGTCTCAAGACTGTGTTGTTTCTCAGACCATCAAAGCTAGGTTAAGAAAGCAACATAGGTATGTGTTAAATTTTATCAATTCGGCAGGCGTAATTTGTTTTATATCACTAGTTGATCTTTTACACAGTATCTAACTATATTTTAGCTGCAGGAAAAAGTACCTCTGAGAAAGCCAATGACTAGGTGCTCTCTAAGGGAACCTAAGTTAAAAGAGGCATAAATTTGTGAGGGTTCTTCTCCTAGTACTACGAGGTAGTTGGAATACGCTCCCAGGTTGGAGCCGATTATTAAAACCTTGACGAAGAAAGAATTCATTCAACCTCCGGTCTTCAGTGATATAGAAGTGACCACTGGATCCAAAATAATTCTCCGACAGTGGGGAGATATTTTCAACAGAATCAATTGGGATGATTACCTGGAGTATATCCTACACAATAATCCAAATGTAAAGGTGATCGATGATCAAGTTTTCCTGGACATTCGGTGGGCGTGATTGCACATGGTAGCCTGTCGAACTCCATTTTTCCCATGCATTGAGGTTTTGAGTTGGCTAATTGATCATACAGATGCTCATAAGTGCCTCATCAACTATGAGAATGGCGGGTGTGTCATATTTTTTCTCCCGACAAAAGTTCAGAAGTACTACAAGCTCACGGACCTAGAGGAGTAGATGAACACAAAATGCATGGTGAAGTTATATGAATTCTACGACACCAACCAATTGATGGCCTCATGGTGGAAGGAGGACAAGAAATTCACAAACTAGAGAAATGGATGGTATGGAACAATTGACTTGAGAGAGACATACATCTACTTGATGGATCTCATCTGTTGAATGTATGGAGAAAAGGAATGCTCCAAGTTCTCAGAAGCATGGATGCCCCTGGCATACATTGTAGCGATCTCTAGAAGTAGCTTCAATTGGGGTGAAATAATCTCCAAGAAATTGAGCATCTGTGTACAACAGGCTCAGACGCCGAAGGAAGGAGAAGCACCTACTTTTCACATGGCCTCATATCTGCTAGATGTAATTTGCACGAGGAATGTATTCATTGGGATGATTTTGAGTTGGCACGTTGCAGAATTGCCTTTTCATGTATACTTCATCATATTATGGGAGAACAGGTACAAAAAATCATACGCCCTTATATGCGATGAATTCATCACCCGAGTCTATTTCATTTTATTTAAAAAGGAATTCCCAAGGCTTTCTATAGTAGCCAAGAAAATGATATCGAAGGTAGGCTATTGGTATCTAGATGAACACACAATGTATATTAGGGTTTTCAGGGCCACCAGAGCACCACATTTTCTCCTTGCTGATGTACCAGACTGGCTCATTGTAGGAGAAACCTTTTATCAAACGATCCTACAGGGCTATAATGCCACATTAGTTAAGGACAAGAAATGATCATTCATACCCTACAGATTCCATGTGAAGTTTTACATAGTGAAAGACACGACTTAATCCAAACAAGAAGGTTCGAGCTAGCTTGAATTTAGGTTCCTGACAGGACAGTTTCGCAAGAATGACCCTAAAGTCCTGGTCCCCCAACACGCTTCACAAGTATCATCCTGTTGGCCATACACGCATGACAAGATTGAGGATGAAATTTTTACAGAATGCGCTCAGGATTGGGAGGAGGTAGTACAGAGGAAATCCAACCTGAACATGACCATGTTCAAGGCTATGAGGATAGCTAACAAGGTGGATACAATAGATCATTTGGCTCAAGAGGCTCTCATAGTTAGAGAAGAAATTAGAGCAACAAAGACTGCATAGGAACAAAGGAGAGGATTTCTTTTACTAGAAGGAGCCCAGAGAGTCATTGACCAGTTACAAAACGATCCTGAACTCGTAGAAATGATGAATATCCCCTTGGAAAAACCAATCATAATCAGAGGAGAGCCAAGTGTCTTAGAGCCAATACAATTAGAAGAAATCACTGGTCTAGAAAACCCTAGAGTTCCATCATCGTAGATTAGATCACTGGGGACCATTCCAAACCAACCTGAGGTATCAAGGATGCCAGGTGAAATAGGTGTACCAAAACCCCTGCTTTATCTAATAACCATCTATGATGACGAGGAGAGTCTGGAGGTCTCCCTAGTAACTCTAGTACTGATTACATAAGAGAAGGAACCTGAGAAAGCATCTGCCCCAAGTCCCGATGCTCCAGTTCACAACCATTTGCAAAGAGACCATGAGGTAGAGAGTGTCTTAGACACTGAGTTTCTCGACCTGTGAGCCCCCCAAATGACAGCTCGAGAGATGAGCTAGTATCGGGTGGTCAAAAAGAGGAATTTCAATAGCAAGAGATTGACACCTCGACAACTGATTACCAAGTAAGTACTGAACCTATCCATGGTTCTTCAATTTTGGTTGATACCTCATGAGTCGATGAGCAACAAACAAAGGTCGAGTCATCATAACATATGAAAGAAGTCTAGGAACCAATCCTAGAGAAGATACACATAGTAGGGAGCGTGGGAAACACTCTAACTTGGGGAGAACGACAAATCCTTGAGCCTGTTGATGAGGTTGTCGATATATAGGAGATCGCTTATGACAAGAAGAGGAAGGATATCATGAATAAGACCACCAATAAGAAAAGGCTCATGTTGGATATCCGAATCCTCATCACCACGAAGGAGAAGTTGCTCAGTACAGAACATGCAAAGACGTCTGAGCTCATTGGTGTAGGGATGGATATCACGGATGTCACGTTGGATCAAGCAAGAAGAGATGGAAAGTAGTTGATGGCTACCCTAAAAGATTTGGAGCATCTATGCCATTTGGTGAAATACTATCAAGAATCAATGTAGGCCATAGTGTTTATGAGGAGTGAGTTCCAAGATGCTTATGCAAAGTTCACAGACGAGCAACATATTTTTACTGCAGGCATAGCTGATTTCCAAGAAGATACCCTTATGGCACTAGCAACCTGCAAGTACTTGGAAAGGTGGTATGAAAAAGCATACCAGGTGGTAGAAAGCATTGATTACATGAGCGTAGTACAAAAGGGTCGATACGCCGAAGAGCATAGTATTCGAGTGCTAAGGGAGAGAAACATCTCTCAGATCAGAAACAAAGCCGAATACTGGGTAAAGATGGCACAGGAACCTCAATGGGAGATACATAAGAAGTGGGCCAAGTGAGAAAAAGGCTGGGAAACTATTAATCGAGAGATGAAAGGCATCAACCTCCCATAATTTGACTCACCCAAAGACTTTGTCGACCTACATGACATAGTCAACCGACAAGAAGAACAAGAATCAACATGGACAACAGAGATTGCACAGGTGGAAAGCATGGCGCCAGGTCAAATACAATAATTAATAAAGCATCCAATCAAGGCTCATGCAGTTCTACAGTGGTTGAGTATTAAAATAGTCAAATACAGAGAACGAGTAGTAGAAGTGAAAGAAATTCTTTTAGCCTCAATGGACCAACACAGGTTCTCGTATGCAAACACATGCGAGGATCTCTTCATCAAGTGGTTGAAATATGAGAAGAGTCATCCACTCTAGTAAAACCATGAGATGATTCTCAGAGAACAAAGAGATCAAGCGCCACGTGGAGATATTTTGTTTTACTTAACTTAAACTTGTAGTAGCTATCTTTAGTTAGTGATTCTATATAAATAAATGAATTGACCTTTTAGAAAAGGTCGATGGTTGTTGGAAAGACCCTAATTTTTGGAATTGTAAAGAACTATTTCTGAACTACCTTAACTGAGATGTCTTGTTTAGGACCAGAGAAAAAAAAAATTCATCAAAGGCGTTATGTGATTGGATTGAGGAGTAATTACTTCCAACTTTATTTCAGTAATTGATGTTATAATGAGTAAGAGTTTATGAATCTATTGATAAGTTATATATTTCAATATTTTTGCAGTTCTTGTTCTTA
>JASDQU010376160.1:0-11375 GCA_032191745.1 Picea mariana | reverse complement strand
TTTATTGACAAGCTTTTACATCAAAAGATACTTATTCAAGGACAATCATAACGACAATAGAGTTATGTTAAAGTCACTAAGAGATCCTCTGGTTATGCTTATGGGATAAGGAGTCCCTTCACTTAAGAAACTGAATTTTATTATAGCATAAAAATATATGTAAAACAGATAATTCTATAAACTGATAAATCATTGCAGCGTAAATGTATATATATGAAATTGATAATTCTACGAAATGATAAAATATTGCAGAATAATTTTTTTATAAAAATGATAAAGTTATCGCAGCAACCAAAATGCTTCCTTCCTTTGCCTGCCATACATTAAAGCATGTCTCTCTCTTTCTTTTCCCATTTTAATTATATCCCTTTCGCTTTACTGTTAGAGTTGACTGTCGAAATCTCACTGCTCATCTTAAACCATCAATACAAAATGGTGGAATAATAAAAATATATATATTTGAGAATATAATACATCTGAGAATATATATGGTTAAGTTAACTATATAAATTGAGATTATAATATATGTGGAAAATGAATCTCGTTAAGTTTGACACATCTAGATCTGTTAGTGTATTATCAATGCTGCTCAGTTTCAATATAAAGTATCGATATAAATGGAAGCATAATAACAATATCTGGCAGTATATGGTTAAGTGGGAGACAACCAGATCCAACAATATATTTGATAAAATTTAAGTAACAAATTATTTAAAACTGAAAATTTTCAAGCATTGATAAAATGGAAGAATAATGACAATATATCTGGCAATATCTGGTTAAGTGTGATACAACCAGATTTAACAATATATATTTAATAAATTTGTGCAACAAAATTATATATAAAAAAAAATTCTTAAATAAAAATTGAAAAGTTCAGACAATGGAATGCCTTCTCGTGAAAGCATAGGGACTGACACCCACCTACCACATGTTGGTAGGTGTTTTGGCAACACTCTGGCAAGTCATCGAGCCCAAGAAGGAAAATAAAAGAATTCTACGGTGAAGAATGCCACAAGGAAAAAATTGTGGGTTGGGTCGCCCAACAACACTAAAGGGCATCGATTAAATTTTATTCTTGGAAAAATCCATTGAACTACTCCACGAATAAGACCTTGAAGGCGTCATTACACCAAAGCGACCAAGATATAACTATGATCGAGTCGTTACAGGGAGGTTCTGGATCAGCTCAAGGATTTACCTTTCGAATGTGAAAAAAAAGGGGTGAAATCTCAAAGCGCAACTCAAAGACCAATAAGGTTGTGATTCTATAATGCCATGCCTACATCAAGTTACACACAATAGTATTTACGAAGAAGGTTAGGCATTAGTATTCCTAAAAAAACACGATTGTTGTTGCGAGTAGTCGACCCGACGAAATTGCAATTTATCTCCTACATGGATTAGTTATCAACAGACCAAGAAAGATATCTCCATGATACACGTCATAAACAAGCACATAATATAAAAAAGAAGCACCAAGTTTGCAATTGTTATTATCATGTTAAAAGCCATAAAATTAAAGGTAATGGCATCGGGAGAAGACACAGTTACCCTACAGAATGAGAAGGATGGGTATGTATGTGAATCTTTGTCTGGTAAACTTTGGGAAAGGGGGGTTGTGCCTAAAAGTTTGTGTGTGGGTGATCCTGACTATTGAAACAAAGTTTCTATTGATAGGTCATCTTGGATCTATAAAAATAAAACAAATCCGAGAGGAGTTCATATGCAATTTATAGATCTACTACATTATTTGAAAATTTATCTTCAATAATAGATCTGGGTTCCTAAAATAGATCTAAGTTAATTCAGAGAAAAGTAAATTTTGAACATTTTTATTTACGCTTCGGGAAGATCCTGTAAGATGTATAACTTGAAGTGTTGATGTTGGAATTTGAACTCAGCCATCAGAGGCAAGAATCTTAATCCGGTGCCTTAGAACAACTCAGATTACAAATTCGATTACAATGCCATAAAGGCAAATCAATTATTCGTGTATTTTTCTATTAGGGGTCCTGTGAAACCAAGAATTCATATCAACGAACAATTTTTTTCATTAAACAATAAGGAAATACTGAAACTAATTCATTGGCACAATTACAATTCTGAGGTGGAATAAAATTATTGAATTACATTTCACCATTGTTGTCCAACATCAATTTCAACCTTCGTCATTATAGATTTTCATGTACATAAAATTTAGACCAACTTTTACTTTTATTTTTAAACAAACAATAGTGTTGCTTACCTGTAACCGACGAAAATACCAGAAGTCGCTATCCCGCACTTGCGCCCTGTCTGAGTCCTTCTCACGCTCTGTCCAAGTACTGCTTGCCAACCCCCGAGACCTCAACGGTACCTCCTAGCCAATGCTAGGGGTACTCTTCTTCCCCCTGAGCCCCCCGAGCCGCAAAGGGGCCATGCACACAATACCAAAGAATGCTAGCTCCCATCTCACATCGCAAGGTCAAGCTACCACTCGTCACCTGAGTTGGGTATCCTAACTTCCACAAGAGTAATTTCAGTCAAGAAGAAATTTGACAGTGTAACGTTACGCAAGCCAGATGTCCCCCATACTCCTCCTCCACCATCCTTTTATATAGTTTCTTAGTCAATAGTTTCCCAAACCCTCATTAGATTCCTTTTTCATGTATTTAATTAGGAAAAACCTCCCCCGTACACATATCGCCCAATCCCCTAGTTGCACCAAAAAATCAATTTATTAATTAATTAAATTTTTCTATTTCCCTCACCCACCTAAAAGGGTTCCTAAAAATGCTCCTCAGTGTCCCATTATTTCCTTACAATTCTTAAATGACTTACGCCTTACTTAATTCCTAGTTGAGTTCATAAATAGAAAGTTCCAAAGGCTAGATTCCTTACTAAGTTAGACATTCCCCTTTTCCCTTAAGTTTCCCCTTTTCTTTAAGTTTCTATTTTTCTTTAAGTTTCCCTCTTTTTCTTTTTAACTAAAAATCAGATTTAGCAAGTGTAGAAAAACAACCATTTACCCTTTTAATAAATTTAATCCTCCATTATAATTTTTACTTTAATAATTAAAGTTTGAATTTTTTTACCCCCTTCTTGTTATATGTCTAATTATTTTTTGTTAAGAGGTTCTACTTAGACCTAGGTTTTAAATTCACTAGGCTTGGCGACAGTTCTTAAGGGAATTTTTTTTATTAAACTTACTCATCACATCATTCATTTTAAGGTCGACCAGGTCCTAAGGAGGCATATTTTTCTAGGCACTAGGTTTATTCACTTACCAGTTAAAATCGTGACGTGACCTTTAGGACGCAGTGCGTGCTCTAAGGGTGCCAGTCGCCTCTTTCCATTTTATTTGGAGATGTGCCCTTCAAGACGCACTATGTGCTCCAAGGGTGCCACTCACCTCTTGATTGAATTTGGTAGACGTCAAACCCCTGGAGTCAATACTCAATCAGGTTATCTTGTGGGAGACTAAGGGCCTCTAAGGAATAAGGACCCTTCCTTATTGCACGCCCCTTAGAATCATCATGAGTGACTGTCACAATCTTCCCTCACGACATCACGGGTCTCTCGAACTAGGTAATTTTTAACCTACAGTTCGAGCTACGGTGGAAGTGCTAGTAGGCTGTGGAAGGGTTGTTTCCACACCTCTCCCTCAATGTCTCTAGTTGTCGTGCGTGACCACTTTACTCCAAATGTGAGTCTAGTCGTCAAGTTATCGTCATCCTGCATCCATCAAAGAATCATGTCAGCAATAACAATCAACATCATAATATCTAATCATATGTACAAATGTCACATCAACAACATTCAAACCCTAATAGTCCACTCCCTGACTTCATCCAGAGTCCCAGGAGTTTCCTCGATGCCTCGACATCCTCAATGTCCAGAGTCTTGCACACTCAGGAGAACCCAGTCAATAGCACTTGTCGATGTAAACACAACAAAAATAACATATCATCAAATCCACAATGTCTCATAATCATAATAGAAAAAACTAATAGTATAATGACCTGGATCACTTGCACGTAAGTGTCCTCAAAGAATAAGTTCACTTAGTGTGCGTAAGAGAGAGATGTTACATACACCCCCTCTTGTTTTAAACTTCATCCCAAATTTTCACAGTATGTAAGTGTCTAATAAAGTGTATCACGGTATCATATGTCTAGCTATCAAACAAAAAAGGGAACTGCTGCATCCTCCCAGGTCGTCGACTGTGGACTATAGTTGTCCCACTGGAACTTGACTTGATCTACTGTTCGACTCCATATCTTTTGAATGTAATGGTACAGGATGCAGATTGGCTCCATCGTGAGAGAACCCTTGTCCAATACCTGCAAGGAACTCATGTCAATAAGATGTGTAGGATCACTAACATAATGTCTCAAAACAGATACGTGAAAAACATCGTGCATACGCCTCAAAGAATCTGACAAGGCTAGTCGATATGCCACAGGCCCCTTCTTTTCCAGAATCTGGAAAGGTCCCACAAACCTTGGAGATAGTTTAGCTCCATTTCTGAACTTGATCGAACTCTTATACGGTTTCACCCGCAAGAAGACTCAATTGCCAACTTCATAACTATGGTCGACACGATGCGCATCAACATAACTCTTCTGTCAATCTTGCACTTTCTTGATCCTTTGTCTTATTGTTTTCATTTGATCTTCCATTTCTTGGATCGTTTTTGGCCCCACTACGACCCTATCCTCAAGTTGATCCCAACTCAAAGACGTTCGACACGGTCTCCTGTAAATAAAATCGAATGGTGCCATCTTAATGATGCTTTGATAATTGTTGTTGTATGAAAACTCAACCAGTGGCAAGAACTCTTCCCAATGCTTTTGTTGGTCCATCACGTACATACACAACATATCCTCCAAGCTTTGGTTTGTTCTTTCAGTCTGCCCATCTGTCTCCGGGTGATATGCGGTACTAAAGTTAAGTTGGGTTCCCAAGGCCTCTTAGAAACTAGTCCAAAATCGTCCTGTAAACATCGATCCTCTATCAGATATAATCCTCTTAGGCACACCATGTAGCCTCACAATCTCACTGATGAAAACTATATCTATGTCAGGTGTCTGATACGTTGTACGCACATGAATAAAATGAGCACTCTTTGTCAGAGTGTCGACTACCACAAAAATTGATTCATGTCTCCTTGCCGTAAAAAAACATCCAACAATGAAATCCATTGAAATAACCTCCCATTTTGATTCCGGAATAGTGTGTGGCTATATTAATCCAGCCGAATGTCTATGTTCAGCTTTCACCTGTGGACATTCTAGACATATTGCCACATAGTTGACTATGTCTGCCTTCATTCATTTCCAGAATAATAAGGGTTTAAGGTCTGCCATCATCTTCGTGACTCTAGGATGAGCCATGTACACTTCTCTATGAGCCTCATTTAGGATCAAACTCCTCAACTTGTTGTTGGGCGATACGTAAATTCAGTTTTTAATTCTCAATAATCCGTCATTGTCCACAGAAAATCCCTCAAATTTTGGTACTATCATTGTGTTTTGTCCGATAAAATCCTTTACCTCTTTGTACCAGTCATCGTTGTGCTGTAAAGTTCGAATATTTTCACATAGATTCGTTTGAAGAGGCATCACCGAAAATATGCATGGTCTTCGACTCAATGCATCAACCACTCTATTCATTGTTCCTTTTGTGTAAGTAATCTCGAAATCGTACTCGCTAAGCAATTCCGACCAACACCGTTGTCTCACGTTCAAGTCGCTTTGCGTAAAGATGTGTTGTAGTCCACAGTGGTCCGTTTTTAATTCAAATTTCTATCCAATAAGGTAGTTTCTCCAAAATATGAAGGCATAAACAATGGCTAACAACTCCAAATCATGTATTGCATAGTTCTTCTTGTACCTTCTCAACTTTCTTGAGATGTAAGCGATCACTCGACCGTCTTGCATCAATACTCCGCCTAAGCCTTCTTTGGATGCGTCAGTGCATACCAAGAAGTCTGCGTCCATGTCAGGGACCTTTAGTATCGGTGTTGCCGTCAATAACTCCTTGAGCCTCCAAAATGCCTCCGCACATTTCTCGGTCCAAACAAAATTCTTGTTCTTCTTATGAAATTCCCTGATCGGATTTGCTATCTTCGAAAAATCCTCGACGAACAGTCGATAGTATCCCACTAAACCCATGAAGCTACGCACTTCGGGGACATTCGTCGACGCAGGACATTCCATAATAGCCTCGACCTTTGCTGGATCCACAACGATATCTTCGTCAGAGATGACATGCCCTAAGTAGTGAATCTTCGATTGATAAAACAAACATTTAGAAAATTTCCCATACAATTTGTTCTCTCATAGACACTGTAGTACCATGCACAAGTGTTGGTCATGCTCCTCCATCGTCCGAGAGTAAATCAAAATATCGTCAATGAATACTTGGAAGAACTTGTCCAAGTATTCACGGAACACCCCATTCATCAAACTCATAAATACCCTTGGGGCGTTCATCAGTCCAAATGGTAAAACAATAAACTTGTAATGTCCAAACCTCGTCTTAAAGGTGTTCTTAGGGATGTCGTCCTCTTTGATCCGTAATTGGTGATACCCTAATCTCAATTCAATCTTTGAAAACACCGTCGCACCCTTCATCTGATCAAACAAATCATCAATCCTTGGCAACAGATACTGATTCCTGATCGTTGCCTTGTTCAATTGACGATATTCAATGCAGAGTCTCCACAACCCATCCTTCTTTCGTATGAATATAACAGGGGCACCCCATAGTGACACACTTGGACGTATAAGTCCTAGGTCCAACAACTCCTTTAGTTGCATTTTCAACTCCTGTAACTTCGNCTGGAAGGTTTTCTAGTCCTTCCTCCATGCCCTTTTTGTTTAACGCAAGGATCACATAAAGCTTGCATCCCTTGCGCATGATCTTCCATAGCTGAAAGGAAGAGATGAACCTCAGGGAAACTCCCTAGTTCCAACCTACAATCACGCATCTCTGTCACTCATCATAGACCAAGCTCAATCGTTTCATCTTACAGTTGAGTATCACCTCATGTGATTCCAACCAGTCCGTACCGATCACGACGTCATAAGTCCCTAAGATCATGACGTACAGGTTGACCCTTGTGAGAAACCTCTCAGGTTGAGGCTACAACCCATAACCTTCCCTCCAACCTTCTGTTTGGCTCCTGAAGCCATTTCTACAAAGCTAAACTCATCCTATTCGACTGCCTTTACCTTAATTATTTTTAGCATTGCACTAGAAATAAAACTCTATGTAGCACCTGGATCTATCAAAATACTAAGGGTCTGGTCAGTGATAATACCTGACATATTGAGCACGGTCGATCGGTGCTCTGCCTGGTGGTTATTCACCACTGCATGAATCCAATGGGCCTTGCCCAAATCTCCCATGGTAGTGGGTCCAGCTGATCCATATGCTCTGGTCCTCACCACTGGGCAGTCATGCTGGTAATGTGGTTCTCTGTATGTCCAACACCCTTTCTTCGATCCAGTACTCCTAGTACATGAAGTAGAAGCTGACGACCCACCAACCTGGAACCTTGGTCTGTTCTATTGAACAACCCTAAACTATTGTTGTTGTGGTCGACGCTGTTGTGGTGCTTTGTAAGGAGTCCGCTATTGAGGCATTGGTCATCGAGGTGTAGTGAAAGTGGATCCTCTCTGGAAGCCATGATATCTTGGTGAATTTCTAGCTGGTGTCTGATGTTGTTGCGCACTAGATGACGCTTGTCCCTCTGGTCACACTGGAGTCCTGCTATGACCCCCATTGATAAGCTCCTCCTCTGCTATGAGGGATTTCTGAACAACATCATGTAAGGTTTGAGGCATCATAATCCTAACCTTTGCATGAATGCTGAAATTAAGGCCAAACACAAACTTGTTGACCTTAAGTTTCTCAATATTCAGGTGGGAAGCATACCGAAGAAGCTCCATGAAATGAGCCTCGTACTTGGGCACCATACGGCTGCCCTGTCACAAGGCGTTGAACTCATTGATCTGACGCTCAATGAATTCCTCAGATAGATACCTCTATTGGAATCGTTCCTCGAACAACTCCCATGACACGTCTTCGACGACCATGTTCAATTATGGCAGGACTGTCTTCCACCATAGAAGAATGCTCCCCTTCATTTGAAAGACCGCCATGTAGACCTTCATGTTGGAGGTATAGTCGCGAAGTGCAAAACACATCACCATATTCTCAAACCATGCCTCGGCATCTGCGCTATCCGGGGCACCAAAGAACTCATGAAATTTGACCTTCTCGAGTTCGTGGTGAATTCTACCAGTACCGACCAGAGCGCACGGTGGACCCTCAGGGGGTGCCATCGCCTTGGCCTCATCTCTATTAAAACGGTTGATCAATGCCTCAGACATCCACTGAAAGGACCTCATCAACCCAACCACATCACCCATAGCTATATGTTCCTTATCGAAAACCTGTTCGTCTCCCTGGGGGTTAGACCCCTCAGGCGTGGATGCTACTGGGGGCGTCATGCCTCCTCCCCTAGCACTCCGTTGTTTGCCTCCGCGACATCCTCTGACCATGATTACCTGCATGAATACACATCAATTTAATTAGTGAAATTATAATAAAATATCTAGTCAAGGAAGTCGTATAGATCCCAAGTCGCGGGTCGAACCGGCTCTGATACCATATTTTACGACCCCCTCGTACGAAAACATGTGACGCAAAACCTGTACATTTTTTTTTTTTTTGTGAGTGAAAGTAATAACAACCATACATTCAAGCATCGCAACACGACGATGAAAACAACACATGAAATCACACAACAAAGAACTTACGACCTAACATACTAGCACATCAGTCAGTAGGAAGAAACATACGACATTCAATCATATGAAGAGTAAAAATGACTACCCTCCCATCTTAACCTGCATGGTTAGGACCTCTAGGACACATAAGCAACGCTCAAGACCGGGTTCCCATTGATTTTGACCATTTAAGGTCTCAAGGCTGGTGATTGTTCTGAGGAACAAGGAGGTGTCTACATCCCTCCCGACTCAAGCAAGACCACTCCTACTGAGCTACAAGACAACATCATTCAACCAAATGCAACAACACCAAACTGACACATGTAACACTAACATTCAAGGCGAACAAGAAATAGAAATCATTGACTCTACAAGTGCATGGCGTACAATAAACAACAGCTAATCAAAAGTGGCCTCCCACCACGCACAACCAGATAAATCTAATATCTAGACATTACTTCAATCATACATCAACATTCTATTTGTTGCTTGCAAGAGTAACCACTCTAAACAACACACGATAACTGAAATTAAGGCACATAATTACATTTTCTTCCTAATCTAATCATTAACCAAGCATTTCAAAATAAACATGCCTCAATTCACCCACTCCTATCACACCATCCTTTGATTGCTAAAACATTTTAAACAAAACATATATTATATTACTTAGGCTAAGTTAAGGTATCACCTACTAATGAATGACCCAACCTCTTGGTCAAGCCCATGTCATCATTAGTCGCTTACCCTTAACGTTGTGTGCATGATTAAACATCCGATTTTACTATAGGGTAAAATTATTGGGCGTTACTCATAAACCCATCCAAGACTCAATTACCATTGACCCAACAAAGAATTCCACTTATCATACATTCAACTCTGAAGGAACTATCTTATCCAAGGCCCAAATACCATTCGCTATAAAAGTAAAAAGAAACCACAATTTTGTAAAGGAAGAAAAAGTAAGGGCAATAATATAGACTTAGGTATAAACAATCAAAGTAACACCCTTGTCACAGTTATCTTTGTATTACCTCTATATATATATTCACTTTATTGACAAGATTTTACATCAAAAGATACTTATTCAAGGAAAATCATAACGATAATAGACCTATGTTAAAGTCACTAAGAGATCCTCTGGTTATGCTTATGGGATAAGGAATCGCTTCACTTAAGAAACTGAAATTTATTGTAGCACAAAAATATATGTAAAACTGAGAACTCTATAAACTAATAAATCATTGCAGCATAAATGTATATATATGAAACTGATAATTCTACAAAATGATAAAATATTGCAGCATAATTTTTTTATAAAACTGATAAAGTTATCGCAACAACCAGAACACTTCCTTCCTTTTCCTGCCATACATTAAAGCATACCTCTCTCTTTCGTTTCCCATTTTAATTATATCCCTTTCGCTTTACTGTCAGAGTTGACTGTCAAAATCTCACTGCTCATCTTAAACCATCAAGACAAGATGGTGGAATAATAATAATATATATATTTGAGAATATAATACATCTGGGAATATATACGATTAAGTTAACTATATAAATTGAGATTATAATATATGTGGAAAATAAATTCTGTTAAGTTTGACATATCTAGATCTGTCAGTGTATTATCAATGCTTCTCAGTATGAATATAAAGTATCGATATAAATGGAAGCATAATAACAATATTTGGCAGTAAATGGTTAAGTGGGAGACAACCAGATCCAACAATATATTTGATAAAATTTAAGCAGCAAATTATTTAAAACTGAAAAATTTCAAGTATTGATGTAAAATGGAAGAATAATGACAATACATCTGGCAATATTTGGTTAAGTGTGAGACAACCAGATTTAATAATATATATTTAATAAATTTGCGTGGAAAAATTATATAAAATAAAACTTTCCTAAATAAAATTTGAAAAGTTCAGACAATGGAATGCCTTCGGGCGAAAGCAGAGGGACTGACACCTACCTACCACACGTTGGCAAGCGTTCTGGCAATGCTCTGGCAAGTCGTCGAGCCCAAGAAGGAAAATAACAAAATTTTGAGGTGAAGAATGCCATGAGGAAAAAATCGCGGGTTGGGTCGCCCAACAACGCTAAAGGGCGTCGATTAAATTTTATTCTTGGAAAAATCCATTGAACCAGTCCATGGATAAGACCTTGAAGGCGTGATTACACCAAAGCGAACATGATATAACTCTGATCAAGTCGTTACAGGGAGGTTCTAGATCAAGTCAAGGATTTACTTTTTGAATGTGAAAAAAAAGGGGTGAAATCTCAAATCCCAACTCAAAGACCAATAAGGTTGTGATTCTATAATGCCATGCTTACATCAAGTTACACATAGTAGTATTTTTTTTTTTAAATAAAAAAGGGGGGCGGAACCTGTTATATTAACCAAAGCATAATACAGCATATTCGGGGATGCCAGCTGTCTCGCCATGGAAGGAAACCGAGACAGCTGGACATCCTTGTCCACATGTCATCATGTTTGCAGAGCAGGGTGACTGTTTCAAAAATTACAAAACTATTTCCCGCCCGCAGGAAACCGGGAATAGCAAAATTGTTACTAGTGCATACAAC
>JASDQU010376159.1:1282-11375 GCA_032191745.1 Picea mariana | reverse complement strand
GTATGGATGCCAATCAGATGACCCTATTGTATGTGTGTTGGTTTAAAAGTTTTCAATGGTCTGCATGCCTGGTTCCATGGCGCATTCCCATGTGACTTGGGTTTTAACCCCTGGCCTTTTTATATGTATATATGCATGGTCGTATGGATGAATCACGTGCCCAGGTGCTAGGCGGTTAGGGGTTGGCGCACCCATAACCATCCTACAGTTCGCACCGTTGGCGCGGTTGCGCTCGGTGCTGGGTTTTCACGCTTTAAATTGCGTGTGTGCCAGGTTCATGACACAAGGGTGCATTTTGTAGATGCAGAGACAACAAGCTTGAAAGGGGGACTTCCAGGAGGCCTAACTTCTTCATTTTTTGACCGATTGAGGTGTTGAAAAAGCCCAGCTAGGGGTTTTGGGATGCTCTGAAGCTATTGGAGTAGTCTGTTGGTCAGTTTGAGCATTGTAAGGCACATTTTTGAGCAAATTGAGCAATTAATAATAATGATCCATTGGAAGCTGGACCAGGAGACGTAGCCCAAGAGAGGGGTGAAATCCTTTATCAATTGTTGTGTTTATGTGATTATGTTCATTGATTATGCTGCTGTCTATTTGTATCTTGCATGAGTAATCCTTTAATTAATGTGTTGCAAAGTTGATCCATTTTCTTTTAACACATAAAATTTACTTGCAAATAATTTCAAGATTTCAAGTCTTCTTCATTTTTAGATCAAACACCTACGCATGCATGCTACTTCTCTACTTGAGGGTTAGAAATTAAGCATAAATTAAACAAACAATAGATAACTCATGCATTAGGACGGGAAAAGTATTCTTTTATTATTTGAAAAATGAATCAACTTACAATCAAAGTTGAGACCGGCCACCGCTCCTTGATCTTGATCCTGGGCTCCTCCTCTTTTGTCCTCCAACTACTTTGTGTTAATTCTCCTTTGGCTTGAGGAAAGGCTAAAGGGTTAGGACAATGGATTCAGCAAATGGGCAGAGTTTCTTCGCTATAATTTTCCTTATCCAAATGGTACCCCTACCCCTTCTTTTATAGGCTATAAGGAGCTAGGGTTTTGGATGAACTCTCGGCCATCATGGCCGGGAATTTCAGTTAACTGACCCATAGATTTTTGTTCCATTGGCAACTTTCCTATTTTTGTGTTTTGTTAGGTACACGCAGGCTATAGTGGGCCTTCCAGTGTGCACACATGTGCAGTAATGGGTTAGGGCGCGTGGGCCTTGACACAACAAGATTTTCAGAGAGGTTGTTCAGCAGATGTTTTGGCAATGAAGGGATATGAGTTGGCCTAATGCCAGGTAAGCATGTGTGGTGCAATTTAGGGTTATAACAAGGTGGAATATAAATGAACATATTTTTCTTACTTAGTTGTTGAATATAGTGATATTTTAAGTGATGAAATCGCTCATGCCATAATTTACTTAACTCATTTGAGTGAGAAATTAATACATTGGTAGGAGACTCTTGCACAAAATGACAAAAAGAGTACAAGCATGCATTGTGATCCACTTTCCCTATGGAAAAAATTTGCAAGGGATCCTCAATTTCATGAACAACAACATAATCATGAGTAAACAAGATTGTTCTCCCTGAACTAAAATTTGGAATCTAATAAATTGAGAGAAAAATAGCTTAAATATAAGGAACATATATAGCATTGTTGATCATTCCATCTATCATCTCAATGGAACCTTGCCCATGAAAAACCAAAGGTGAATATTTTCCCATATAAATATGCTTTGTATTGCATGAACTAATGGAAGAAAACAAATCCTTATGTGTAATCATGTGATGAGTTGCTCCATAATCAAATATCCATTCAGGTGGGGAGTATCTTGCAATAGAAGAGAGAGATTCAGCATTTCATGTATTATTGCTAGAAGAATATGGATTGACATTTAAATTGTGTTTCTTCATTTGTGAAGAAAAAAAAACCAATTTATTGAAGAAACAAGGTTTTGGATGACCTTCTTTTCCACAAAAGGAACATTTAAGAGGAATTTTATTTCCTTTAAAATATTTCTTAGGTGAGTGATTTGAAGAGTTTTACTCCTTTGTACTTTGAATTTGTTTCCATTTAGATTCATTTTTCTATTGTATCCTTGAATTTGAAGATGATTTAGCTACAAGATCATGATATTTAGAATCTGTCGAGCCACGAGCACCCATTTGAATGATTTTACCTTGCTCATGAGTAATTATTTCAACAAAAGCATCAAAAGTAGGCATTACAAAATTTGGCCCCAAGGCACCCTTAGTTGAATAAAATGTGGAAACAAACACTGAAAAGGGCTCACCAAACTTAGAAAGAACTGAAAAAATGATTTGCTCATCCTTTTTGTCAATATTACAATCCTTTAACTGCAGCCGAAGAGATTTGAACTTGGAAATGAAATATTGAATGGTATCAAAATTATTAGGATTGATATTTATTAATTCATTTTCCAATTGATGACCACAGATTTCATCTGTTTTACCAAATAGTTGTTCAAGTTGCTTCCATGTTGCATGAGGAGTATCTATGCCTTTAATATGGAACAATAGTTCTGAAGAAAGAGATATACATATTAAACCTAATGCTTCATCACAACGATTATTGCATTTAGGTTTTTCAATGTTTTATGGGGGTGAAATTTTTGTGCCGATAGTAACCCTGTAAAGACCTTTACTCCATATTAAAACAACCATTATATATTTCCAAGTAAAGCAGTTATGAGGAGTTAAAATAGGAAAAGGTAACTTATCCTCCATAAAAAAAGAATAAATATTCTAAATAAGAGACAAGTAACCCACAAAAGAAAGAAAAAACCAAGGAACTAAATCGACCTTTTAATTGTGACTCCCCTCCTCAAAAAATACTTTATTAAAAAGGGAAGTCCAATTTAAAAAAAATGTTCCTAGGACATTGAAAATATGTTTTTTAACTCGTAAAGAGTTTAACCTTGATTCAAAATTCAAACAGACAAGGGATGTGACTGGATGAGCAATTTTATGGGAAATGAGAGATGAGTGGCTTGATTTTGCAAGAGACAACATAGCTTTTATCATTTGAGGCCTGTCACAAGGAGAGACAAACACCAAGAATGACCCAAAACCTATGAAAGAAATTGACCCATGAGTATGGATCCAAACCCTAAAAAATAAATCGACCCATGAATTAGAGTCGAACCCTTAGAAAGAAATTGACCCATGAATCAAATCCAAACCCTCTGAAATAAATCAACCCATGAATCAAAGCCAAACCCTTAGAAATAAATTGACGCATGAATTAGAGCCAAAACCTCTTAAAGAAATTTACCAATGAATCAGAGGTAGAAAAAAAATGGTGCTCCAACGACCTAGAAAATCCCAAATCTCAAAATGGAGGCAACCAAAAAGGATGGAGGAATTTGATACTATACAACTCTGATACCATGTAAGATCAGACTTGAAGTTTAAGGCGAAGTGTGCATTCTGTTTTGTTTTTTTCTAGTTTCCAATGGGATACAAGGAGATTTGTTTGTTTCCGCACTTACTGATTAATCCGATAACAAATTTGGTGACCATACTCGGGATACAAATTTATTTTGTTTTTTCACCTCTTATTTTATTTTATCCTGCCTTCTTTTAGTTAAATTCATTCTTTGAGTCTATGGGTGATCCATCTGGACTCCCTGGGTCTGAAGGTTCAGTTAGATTTTTTGTCTTTCTTCCATTGTTTCCTTAGTTGTAGAGATCATCGCATTGTGCTATATAGACAGCCTATGACGACCCTCTGATGTAACACCCTACAGGTGCAAACCAGTGCGACAACATCACATTGTTCTCTATTGTAAGTCTGCAACGACCCTAGCTCATTTCACTGTGTTCCATTGTCACCTACGATGACTCCTATAAGAATTGTTGGAGAGAACCAAAAATAAAAAACCACCCAATTTTGGCTCAATTTCCCAGGATGAACTTTTGATACCAGTGTTTGAGTGATTTATGAGTTGAAGCTTGCACTTGATTGATTTTCAGTAATTGAAATTTTTTCTTTGTAATTTTGCAAGTTTTTCTTTTGACTTTTGTCACAAGGGTATAATCTCTGGATCTTGGTCCTGAGTGCTTGTTTGACAAAGGGTCTTTGATTTGTTTATTGTTTTGGATTGTTTTTACTTTCCAGATTGTTTATTGATTGAGAGACATTTTTTTTTCATTTGACAAAAGCCTTTCCTATCATTTTCATTTTTGTCTACGTTATGAGTTCGATTTGGGAATTGTGTTTAGAGTGTGTTAATTTTCTTGGATCACGCTTTCCTTTCTTCATTACATCTCTTATTTTATTTTGGAAAGGATGAAATGAATTCATTTATTCTTTTTAGTAATCATTCATAAGAAAATTATTGCATTCAAAATATCCATTAAGAGAGAAAATTGGAAAAAAAAAATAGTTTTTGATTGTTTGGGATTTTGTCCTTTCAAGAATTGAGAAATTGTGTTTCGTAGGTTTGGTAGTTGAAAGAGATACCTTCTCCCTACTATAATTAAAGTTCATAGAATTGAAATATTGCATCTTCATCTCTTCTTGCATTTTATTGGGTCAAGGTCATATACATCATCAGTTTCATTTCCATTTCCCTTTTGAGTAAACAACAGCCTTTAAAAAACAACGTAATTTTAAAATTTATTAGCAACTTTTATTTTCTAGAAATTCTCTTCACTAACACTAGCTAGGATAATGCTTTGGAATAGGTTGTAAGGCACACTCTCCAAATAATCAAAACAAACAATAGTATCTTGTGATATGGAGAGCTAAAATCCACTTGCTACATTTTGTCCTAGGAAGCCCTTCTAACACAAGGGCCAATCATGAGGTTGCATTAGGACTAACAGAGTTACTCACCCTGCTTTGTCGGTCTTAGTGTAGAGATTTCATGTATTATTAGGGGTCACTTGAGGGTATACCCATGATTATGTGTGGGAGATTCTCTAGTTGATTTCAAGCTAGATACTCTGCCTTTGCACATGGATCAGACTGTCGACTATTTCCCCAAGCATCATTGTCGTAATTGGTAACCTTAGTAGCCTTTCTCTTTAGGGTATTTACATGAGGTGATTGTGGAGGGGAAAGTATTCATGGTACTTGAAATCGACATTGGCCAAACTCACTCGGGATCCTTGGAGGGTATACCCATGATTATGTGTGGGAGATTGCACTAAGGTGTAAATTCGTTAAGCAGGTCATCAATGTAACATTTCCACCCACTTTATCCCAGCCCCTTCTTGTCTTGATTTCGCGATGTCGGATTTAATCACCAACTAGTGAATTCAAAATAAGAAGGTTTGTTTACTTGATTTGATTTCTAGATTTTATTAGTGAGTGTTGTTTGTTTCTCTAGTTGACCATAGATTTGTTTCATTCTTTATTGGGTGTGGCCAACATCGGCCTTCATCATTCATGTAGGATGCAAGGTATACCTCCGGAAGATCCGAAAGATTACCTCCCTTTACTTCCTAACTCACTAGAAGGATCTCCCGATGGAGTGGTCAATAACGAAGTAGCTTCTGAGGTTGGAAGTTCTCATTCTTTACAGGGATTCATAATTGTTTTTTATTCTTTAGAGGCATTCAAAATCAGATTGAATCCATTAGAGGAGTCAATATTTCTCATAAACCCATTATTGAATCTTCGAGAAGATCGAATTTTTCTCTGAATAAATTCATTGGGAGAGATCGTTACTGAAGACCATACTCAGATACCTTTTGGACCTCACATAGAGTCTGGTGTGGATGATCCACCCTTTCAAAGTGAATCATTTAGAACCCTCGCTCACACTATTGGAGTTTTTAATCCTAGCTTTGTGCCTATTAGTTCTGTTTGGAGAAATTCTTCGGGACACGATATTTTTGACACACTAGGAATGAGTCATAATCAACCTATGGCATTGTAAATTCCTGAGACATCTGTTACATATATGGCACCTTTAGATCATTTTACTGGTATAACCAGTAATGTCATCATATTTTTAGACCAATTGTTGGTTGGTTATCACTCAAGTCTTCCTCTCCATATTTCCCACTCTACCATGGTTCCACAAGATACAACTGTTTCTACTAGAAATGTGGTTATCTCTCAAGCTCCTATTGGAATTACACTTCCTCTTAGATCAAATCCATCACTTCCCCCTGGGTATAACACTTTCAATACTTCTGTTAGCACAAATTCTTGCAAGGGGGCGTTTTCTCTCCAAGATTCGAGCCCGTGGCGTAAACCACTAAGAAATGGGGCTTAAAGAACCCATCAAATGCATTTTATTCATTTGCAGGCATGAGCGCCAAGCGAAACACGTAGAAGAAGTCCATTTTGGACTTAAGTGTTAGCAGATGGGTGATCCAAGATTCAACAACCAAGATCCATCTATAGAGCAGATCGACGATCGACAGCTAATCACAGTTAGCAAATTTGCGCCAGGATTAGCGCAATGGATAGCGCTTATATATCAACAAAAAGATCTCAGCCATCCATCCCGGAGGAGTACGTAGCACGCAATCGAGATACATCACCACTTCTCTCTTTGTGACTTTGAAGAGCGAGGATCAGCCTCCTCCGAGCCGTGAGATGTGAAGTGACGAAGGCATCTAGGACCCGGGCCCACCAGTCTTGTCGAGGTGATTAGGATCGTCCATCAGAGAGGGACACATGGTGCGTGAATAGACTCCATCACCTCCTCGCCTCTCATAACTTCGAAGCACAAGGATTAGCCTCCTCACAGCTGCGAGATGCGAAGCATCGAAAGCATTCAGGACTCGGGCCCATAGTATCGCCGAAAGTGATCTCAGTCATCCATCCTGCAGAGACACGTGGTGTGCGATTAGGCTCTATCACCTTTTTGTGCATCGTGACTTTGAAGAGTAAGGACTATCTCCTTCCCATTCATGAGACATGAAGTGCTGAAGCTCCTGAGCATATCATCTCGGCCACTCCCTGGGGAAGCAATTAATGAAAATCAAGCAGGTAGATGAAGCCTCAACTCGAGCCATAAATGGAAGGTATGGGAGACTTGGAGCTATCAGCCCATGGTACCCTTGCATGTAGGTCCCCCCTGTAAGTGCCATGTTGAGTTAAGGTGGTGTCTGACAAAGAATTTTGTCTAGGTTTGAATGAAGAGATGCCATGCCTTAGAGGTCCGAGCATGCCTCTATTGGGCAAATTTTTCTGAGTATATGTACTCAGTTTTTCTATTTTTGTAAAGATCAATGGTTGAGTTTAGCTCTCGATTGTAAACTTTTGATGAAGCACTGGTTGCTCTGGTTATGTAGTGGCACTTGAGATTTCTTGCCCTATGAATGTCAGCCTCTTTCACCCTCTCTGTGTACACTGTGTTAGAACTACTCAGAATTGGAGGATCCAATTGAGTTGGGACTGTTATAGGATGATGTATGTTGGATCAATGTAATATTTGTATCGTTTCTAATCAGTTCTTGTATTTTCTCAATGTTGAATGATTTGGAATTGGAAGATCCAGTCAAGTCACCCTTCAGTTCCTCGAAACTATAAACCAAGAGGATCTTATATTCTGAGTTTTTCCTTCTCAAGATGATGAAAGGCATGATGCCCAAAGAAATATTGCTCGCTCATCTCACTAAGTCTTACACCTGCTCATTTTACTATCAACTCACTGACTGAAGTTAGATCAAGACCTCCTTTTTTTTTCTACTTTCCAGCCCGGTTTTCTGAGTTAGAGCGATATTTTCTTGAGTCTTTATCCATTCGATCACCCCATTAAATTATTCATGACATAAAACTGATGGGCAGTGGGCTCTGCTCCTGCTGCAATCTAGGAGTGACTTCCAACACCAACAAATTCCATTTCTATTCCTACCTAGAATCCATCCAGAGGGTCTAGACTTTTTGTTCCTCCTAGGTATAATGTTGCTAGTCATTTTGTTCCTACACCTACCCAGGTTCTCTCCGAGGGGCCTTACGTTCTTCCTCCACCTCTGTATGGAGGATATAATGTTGGCATGTTTTACAGGCATCATATGCTTATCAGTGATGGCAAGTACAATAACGATGATGGCTTGAGTACAACAACGATGATCAGCAGCGCAACGATAATCAAGGAAGAGCAGCAACTGTGATCGTTGGATCAACAATTCAGAATTCCCGATGGCTGTCAGATCTCAATGTAGACAAGAAGAGCATGATAAAGAGGAGGATAGATCTCAGGCATTAAATCCAAGTGCGAGATCCGACCATCATCGAATCAAGGAGAACCTGCACGTTCTTTAAAGTGCAAGGAGTAGCGGGCTCACAAAATCCTGAAAGAAGGAGGATCGTCCATCATCAGGCAGGAAACATGGGGAAAGATCGTTAGTTCACTGACTGGAGAGTTAAAGGAATGAGGTTCCCTAACCTCTCGAAATTGCGATATGCAAAATCATGACTTAATCTGAGCCTTTAGATCAAGGTTTGATCTGGACCGTTGATCGCAATCCATTTTAGAGTTTCGCGGATCGAGAGTTGGAGATGTCAAAGAATAATAACCACAAGAATCCTGAAATCACGATATGCGGAATCGTGACTTAATATGAGTCGTCAGATCAAGGTTTGATCTGGACCGTTGATCCCAGTCCATTTCAGAGTTTCGTGGATCGAGAGTTGGAGATGTCAAAGAATAATAACCACAAGAATCCTGAAATCATGATATGCAGAATCGTGACTTAATCTGAGTCGTCAGATCAAGGTTTGATATGGACTGTTGATCCCAGTCCATTTCAGAGTTTCGCAGATCGAGATTTGGACATGTCAAAGAATAATAACCATAGGAATCCTGAAATCACGATATGAAAAATCGCGACTTAATCGCAGCCGTCAGATCAAGATGTGATTTGGACCGTTGATCTGACCCCATTTCGGAGTTTCGTGGATCGGGACTTTGTAGTGACAAGAACACTGAACATCAATAATGTTGAAATCGCGAAATGCAAAATCGCGAAATGATCTAAGCCGTCAGATCAAGTGTTGATCGGGACCATTGATCCCATGCCATTTTGGGGTTTTGGGGATCGCGACTTGGAAAATCGAGATGCCTCATCTCCAGATTCACCAAATACAAAATCGCGAAAGCGCCTTATGCATAAGGCTGTGATCACAGCCCTTAGTCACATCAGCGAGAGATGGAGGAAAGAGCTAGAGCAACCAAGCTCCTTTTCAGGGATCATGACTGGGAATGTCAAGACACATGGTCACACGAATGTCGAACTATCGAAAGCCAAAATGCCGAAATGAATGCAATATCCCTTGGAATCAATCCAACGGTGCAAGTGAATTTGAACAAGATCGGAGGGCTACTATAGCAAGTCACAGTATAACTGCTAGAAACCATTGATGGTCTCTGCCAGAGAATTCAAAGAGACCTCTATGTGATTGCCAGAGGAGATGAAGAGTCTCTAAGGTTCATCCAGTGAAGTAAGATGATTTCTAGGGGGATTGACAGATGGATGAGTGTTGAAGTCTGTAACTAAAACAAAAGGCATAAGCTTGACTGTGCCATAGAAGACGAGGAGTCTCAACTGCCAGGGAGATTGAGGAATCTCAGTAGAACACCCAGTGATGTTGAACACGTGGCGAGAACCACCAGAGAAGCTGAAGAGTTGTGATGATCAGGAAAAGCACTCGAGATGTCTAGGAGATTTGGCATGGTGTGAGCATGTAGAGGCATGGAAAATATTGCATGTACAAGGAGCACAGGGACTATAAGAATGTTGAACAAAGAAGAGATGAGGGTTGTTGTTGTGGGGAAGGATTCAAATGTGAGAAAGGAGGCAGAGCGCAGGTGCAGAAATGCACAGTAGAGGAAGGTTGCATTGAAGGGATATGGATCAGAGAGTATAAAAGGTAGAAGAATAGAAAGTGCAAGGGGTGTGAAGAAGAAACTGATGCAGACCGAGCAGAGTAGTGTAACAGAACAACGACAAGGTTGGTAAGCCATTGAATAAATTTATATCACTGTAATAATTTTTAGTAACAAGGAATTTATATACCAGGGTGGTTGGGAGGTGCTAAGGAGGACTGGTGTCCTCAAAGGTTCAAGTGGGTGCTTGAACACAGGGATTTGG
>JASDQU010376151.1:965-11375 GCA_032191745.1 Picea mariana | reverse complement strand
GAGGGGGGTGTTGATTGGTAATTCCTTCGTCATTCTTCTATCCAGAATATTTCAAATGTAGTCGTTGGAAAGTGGTTGAAACCCTGAAGCTCTAAAGTAATGAAGTTAATCCCCATCGTTGATCAACCGAGGAGTCTCAGTCGTTGATCTTCACCCTTCACAATTTCGTCTATTCAGGAGTGTGGTGGTGATTTGGAGAAAGGAACCCCAAAGCCCAGAGTTTTGTATTTGATCACAATCATTGGTTGAAGGAGGAGAGAGAGTCATAGATCACCAATTCGGCATTCAAAAGTTTGGGATTTTGGATGTTAGCTAGAGTGAGGAACCATGAAGCTAGAAGTTACAGAGTTAGTCACATTCATTGGTTGTAGGAGGACCATGAGTCGTCGATTACAGTTCTATGTTCATCTGTTCGGGAGTTTGATGTGTTGAAATCATGGAAACTTATAAAGCCCAGAGTACCAGAGTCCTAGATTTTATATCAGCCATAGATCAAGGGGAAAAGTGTGGACCGTTGATCCCTGAACTCTTCGAGAGTTTGCCAGCTTGACAGTGTTGGAGATTTGAGTGTTGGAGTCATGGAAAATCTCGAAGCCCAGAGTTAAGAAAAGAATATCCATTGTAGATCATGGAGGATGGATAATCCTAGCCATCTGTTAGATCTGTCTATGGAAGTTGGAGAGTGCAAGGATAGGATAAGACCTACAGCTGTCGATCACATCACTTTATGACCGAATTCAGACAGTAACCACTCTGGGAGATTGGAGTGTTAAAAGGTGAATTTTCACTGAGCGTCGAAGTCCTAGAGCTCTAGATAGCACCTTTAGTTGAGAATTTGGTTCTATCCGACAGTCATGTGATATTTCCACTGAATAAAAGGGGCTAGTGTTTGTGGTTTTGACTTTAAGGTGAAAGGTTCTTAGAGTAAAGTGCCCATAGGTTTTGTTGGACCTGATAAGGAAATTAAAAGGGCATGTGTACATTAGAGAGGATCCAACAGGGATCCAAGAGCTAATTCACTCGAGCTAGATAGGAGGGGTGGGGGTTTGCATCACTCCAAATATTCAAGGAATGGACTATGGCTGCCAACTCCAAATCATGAGTAACATAGTGTCTTTCATTCTCCTTCAACTTCCTTGATTCATAGCATACCACATACCCATTTTGACTAAGGACTCCACCAAGACCTTATTTACATACATCGATGCATACAATGAAGTCTTCATTTGGATCAACAATCCTTAGTATTGGAGAACTTGTTAATAAATGCATCAAGTTTTGGAAACTCTTTTCACAATCCAATGTCCACCGAAATTTCACACCCTTCTTTTGCAAGGAAGTGAGTGGGTGTGCAATGTTTGAGAATCCTTCAATAAATATCATATAGTGTCTTGCAAGGCCCATGAATGATCTGACCTCTTTCACATTCTTTGGCACTAACCATCCTCTAATTGTCTCTATCTTCTTAGGATCCACTACTATCCCTTCCTATGAAATGATATGTCCCAAATAATGAATTTTCTTTTGATAGAATGAGAACTTGCTCAATTTGGCATACAATCAAAGCTCCCTCAATACCTGTAATACCATCCTAAAGTGTTTCCCACGATCTTCCTATGACTTATAATATATAAGAATGTCATCCAAAAAGATAATGACAAACTTATCTAAGTATTCTCTGAAAATACCATTCATTAAACACATGAAGACAACTAGTGCATTTGATAACCCAAATGGCACCACTGTGAATTCATAATGACCATACCTTGTTTGAAAGGAAGTCTTTCTGATGTCTTCATATTTAATTCTTACCTGATTATAGCCTGACTTGAGATCAATCTTGGAGAATATTTTTGCATCTTTCAGTCGATCAAAGAGGTCATCGATCCTTGGCAAAGGATACTTGTTCTTCATAGTTACCTTGTTCAACCACCTGAAGTTAATTCAAAGTCTCAACGTTCCATATGTTTTCTTAACAAATAATATTGAGGAACCCCAAGGTGACACACTTGGTTGTATATACCCCTTCTTAATAATCTTTTCAAGTTTCATTTTCAATTCCTTCAATTCTGGTGTACTCATCCTGTAAGGGGTCTTCGATACTGGTTCTGCTCCAGGCATCACATTGATGGAGAAATCAATGTTTCTTTTAGAGGTTAATCCTGGTATTTATTTAAATACATATTAAAACTCTTTTAATACTACATAATCTTCAATATTTGGCATCTTATATTTAGGTGTCTCTTCTATATGTGCTACAAATATTTTACACCCTTTTATGTAACTTTTCTTCAGCTGTAATGATGAAATTTCTCTGATGGTTACTTCCATGGGAATTCCATGTACTATCCTTATGTTCCCTTCATCATCCAAGAAAGTAAATGCCTTATTATAATAGTCTAGGATAGTATGGTGTTGATCCAACCAATCCATACCAATTAGGAAGTCATAGCAACCTAAAGGAATGGTGTTTAAGTATGCCCTGGTACTCAGTCCATTCATGTCCATTGGATATGCCTTAACCATATCATTAATTTTTATTTTAGCTCCGGTATCCAATTGCACCAACCAAGATTTTCCAAGCTTGCTTCTTGGAAAATGCAATATTTCCACCATATCAGGATCTAGATAACTATGACTAGCTACTGAATTAATTAAAATAGCAATGGTTTGATTGTTGATCTTACGTTCCACTTCAATCATATGTGACTGAAACTCAACTTGCTTGTTGTCCAAGGTTACATAGATCCTAGGTACATTTTTTCCCATGTCTTCCACTATATCAGCTTGTTGTAAATTGTGAACAGTCCTCATGTTTAACCTCTGTGAGGAAAATCTCTATGCATATGGTCTCCCCCACAACCCCAACATTGAATAGGTGGTTGTCTTGGTCTTTTCCCCACTATCTCGGTCATTTTGGTTTCTTTAGAAGTTGGTTGTCCTTGAGAAATATTTATGAAGAATGGTGGATTAGTCCCCTTCTTCCTCTGTTCTATCTTTCTTTTCTTCTTGTCTTCCCAATATTTTTTGAAAGTTGGCCTTCCTTTATGTTGATCATAAAAACATTTATCTCTCCTTATGGTTTCCTCTAATGTTTTGGGATCATCATATTGTATCTTTTCACTGATAAATGATGGCAACCCACTCAAATACCTCTGAATCTTAACCAGATCATCCTTGATGAAAGAAACATACTTCAGTAGCTCTAAAAACCTCCTTTCATATTCATCTATGGTCATACTCCAAAGCTTGAGCTCAAAGAAATCCTTCATTTTCTTGTCATAGTATCTCTTAGTCAAGTATGTTTTTTGAAAATACCTCTTGAATTCACTCCAAGTAACATTTTTCTCACCAATGTGTTGCACCTACACAAATTGGTCCCACCACATGGATACCTTCCCTTTGAGATGATATATGGAAATTATTCCTTCTACGTGTGAAGAGTAATTATGTAATTAAAAATACTTCCTCATGCCTAGCATCCATGTCTCTGCATCCTCATCCTTCTTGTGCTCACCATCAAATGTAGGAGGCTTGATTTTGTTAATTTCTCCCTATATCTCATCCACCCTAGACGTCCTCTTATGTTTCCTGGCAAAGGATGGACTTGAACTGTTGTGTTCTCTACTAGTAGAATTACTTGTGGAGTGATGGTGATGTCTACCAACACTTCTTGTTCTTATCCTCTCATCATGAGACATGCGACTTCCTAATTTGCTTGAGTCATTCTCCTTATCCATATTCTTTTCTATGATGTCCAAGCTCCACATTAAATTTATGTTGAAGCCCTCCTTCTACTCCTTGGCTTTCATAAGCCTCTCATTATCATATTTATAACTTTGGATATCCTTTTCAAACGTTTTATGGTCTCTACCAAGTTCATGCTTTTTCCTTTCCTTCTCCATGTCCATTTGAATTTGTACCTTCATTACCCATATCGACATACATACCTCTAACCTCATATTCATGTATGTAAGCCCCTTATTCATCTTCCGTGATTCTTAGCTCTGTAGTGATCCTGTTCTGATCTAATTCTTTTTAACTCTACAAAATGTGCAGCCAAAAAAAATTGTTAGGATAAATAATTTAACAAATTCATGAAATTATGTACAATTCTCGTTCAATAATGCATCAAAATTAGTTTTTCTAATTTCTTGTAAAATTGATTGTCCAGATCAATTTCTGGGTGAATATTTAAATTCTACTTTCCAATACCTTTCGAACACCTAATTCTGTGCTCAATTCTAAGTCTTGATCATAAAGTTATGGTTATTTGAAAATTGTCCATTAATTCTTCTATTCATACTTCAACTAGGTGCAAATCTGAATTGTAATTATGCATTTTTCACCTACTCCATTGGATTTTTGGTAGGATCCCAATTGGATTTCTTCATATACATATTTTGGATAGTTTTCCAAGTTTCACCTCAGTCCAATTAGTGTTTTATACCTTGAATGCTACAGGTACCTTCTATACCATATTAAACATTTTTAACATGCCCAAAATTTTAATTCATCTCCATGATTGTGTTTTATGTTTAAATAGCTTTCCATAGACTGCTCTTGTGCATCAATCTCATTCTGAAGAAAAACGTTATGGTCCTCAGAAATTAATTGGGTCTTAAACTTTACCCTCCATTCTTTGACCTGTAACTTCTTCATAAAATCTTTGTTTGACAAATGGTTTACACCATTAGAAATATCTCTCTGTGCTCTTTCATTTGAGCTACAGAAACAAAGTGTACCATCTTGTTACACTTTTATCTTGTGGTTTTCAAGTAGCTCAAAACGTTGTTTAGGGCCTCAAAAACACGTTGCAAAAAGATGACCTTTAAACAATATAACATGTCACAAAAATTCATTGGTCTTTTGCTATTGTACACCATCCAAATGGCTTCGTGCACACCAATTTGAAAATGTACACCCATATTTAGCATGTGCAACAACGGCATAAGTTATTGCATGCACTGCGCACCTATAACCAGTGTGGACCACTTCTCTATCACACCAATATTTGGTGCGCACTATTTTTGTGTCGTGTGCCAATATCTACCACACAAATTTGGTTTCATGCACTAATACCTATTGTGCACAATTTTTGTGTCGCATGCTAATATTATGTGTCTAGTGCACCCTCTTCCCTGCACAATGCCAAGGTTTGGTGCACTCACATTTCGCACCATTACTCCCTACGCATCATTAATTAAGCCTTTTTGTGGTGTGAATACTCAACATGCACACACTACACACCAATATTGTGCATGCAGCAACAAATTTCCTCTGTGCTCTGCCAATACTCAGTGCACAGACCACACGCACCAATATTATGCATGCGCCACCCAATACACACCGCACAATGCTAAACTTTGGTGTGCACATCCACTAACTATTATGTTTTCGCGCATCACTAGATTTACTCCATGTAGCACCAAATTTAAGTGTGGACACCCACACACCATAAGTTTTCGAGCATTACCAGCTCTACACTGCGCAACACCAAATTTAAGTGTGTGCTCCTGTGCACCATTATTTTATGTGCATTACCAACTCTGTTCTACACAGTGCCAAATTTAAGTGAGCGCATCCATACACCATTAGTTTTACAACTTATCATCTCTGCACCACGCAATGTTGAATTTGAGTGTGCACGCTTACGCACTTTTATTTTTCTGCGCATCAATTCTTCATGATTTCCACTATAGAAATTGGGGATTTTGCCCAATTTTCACCCAATTTCCTCCATGGATATTCTGAAACTATGAAATGTGTTCAATTTCATTCCGATAACACCAATTCAACCTCTACAACAACAAATCATTGATGGTTGACATTCTCGGTACGAGTTTTCCCAAATTCATTCATGGATTGAGAATTTATTCAACCAATCTCGCTCCATCTATCATGGCTTCCCTGTAACTTCAAATTCAACCAATTCCAAGTCTGAATTTTCTAGGATAGATATTAAAATTAAGAATATCTCATCACTTGGCCAAATTTTCCAAATTCCCAATGAATTTAACAACAAAAATTGGGGATTTTTCCCAATTCCATGCAATTGCTTCTGATTTTTTACATGGATGCACTATAACTTGAAATTTGGCCACTCCAAAATTAATTCTCTGTGAAATTTTTCTTCAACATTATGATAACTCGACCAATCTAGGCTCAATGTTGAATACTAGAGCTCTGATACGACATTGTAGCATCCCAGCAAACAACTGGGCTATTCCAACCAAAATTTTGAACTTTGATACCAAATTAAAGCACACAAATACTCTGCAAATACATAGATTCATACAAAGTAATAATAGAAATACACATGCAACATACATAGGAAAAACCCATAAAAACAAATGCATAAATAATAATACAGTACATAGTTTAACACACAATTAATACTTATCTTTGATAAAAAGATCACCAACTGTGTGCAGACCTTTCTCGTTCCTCCTAGACTTAGACCACACTTTTTCTACTCTCAACAGTGGGTCATCCCCAATTTGGGGCTAAACTCCACCCGGGTAAAAGAATTCCTAGCCATGTTGTTGTATCTTAGAAAACAGGAAAAACTTAGTCACATGTGCCAACCCGAACTAACATCCTACAGTCCCTCATTCCCCACATGCCTTTCCCACTCTAGGAAGTGTGCCCCTTCTCTTCTCAATAGACCCTCAGCTGCCCCACTTCCTTTATGGGGCTTCAACAACAGACTGGATAGGAAGTCTTAGAACCCTACAGCTACAGTTTTGCACCTTTGGGAAATCAATCCCTGTCAATTCTTTCACCTAGAGAGAATTTCTCATGAGCTTGACAACCCGCCTCTTCAATATTCCATGGGCATGAAAACCCACTTATTCAGTCCATATCCTAAGATAACTAGGTACAAGTGTAGGTACATGTACAGTGACAATAATTGAAGGGTGCAAAGGACAATTGAATGAGTGAGTGAAAGATGATGGAATCATGGAAAATGAACTAAGTCAAAACTGTATGTATGCATGTTCCCAACTTGACACTTATCATGTTGAGAAATACCTTGGCCCACTTGTTCCTATCCTTAGAACTTAGGATAAAATAATTATCCATACTTTATACTTTAAGTAATACTAATATAATATTTATTTTGGCTTAAGCTCCCTATCTTATCCCCTTATCCTTAACTTTTATCCCTATCAAATGGAGTTTATCCCCCCATACTCTTTTACATGGTTGGTCTAAAGCAACAATCTATTTTAATTAATATTTACATGTGATTACATATTACAATACAAACATATTGTCCTTTTTGTATCCAGGCTCACCAGCCTAAAAAACATGAACATATACACAAAGTCTCCCTTGCCTTAAGGTTGTGCACTAAAGTTGTTGCATGTAGTATCCTAGGATGTGCACACTTCTTATTTTAGTGCACAACACATATGCGTGCTATATTATGGAAGGCGATTACAAAACTAATTTAAAGACTTGATAAAAACAACTCACCAACTTATATACATATGTACATTTATATTTACATTTTCAATTGGGGTTCGGCCTAGGGGTATTACAGTGTGCATAAATTTTCTGCCTATCCTCGACATCCTTCAAATTCTTCTTTATCTTTTCCATCTACTCTTTCATTTCTTTTAACAAATCTATCCCTACAACTACTTTGTCTGTTGGATTATCCCAACTCACTGGTGTGTTACATTTTCTTCCATACAATGCCTCAAATGGACTCATTTTCAATGAGGCTTGAAACCGATTCTTGTAGGAAAATTAAACTAAATGAATATAATCTTCCCACTTTGATGGTTGATCCATCACATACATTCTAAGCATGTCCTCAATTATTATGTTATACCTTTCTATTTTCCCATATGACTCTGGATGATATGTTGAACTAAGATTTAAATTTGTCCCAAATCCCTTGAACAAACCCTTCCAAAAATTGGAAGTAAACTTTGGATCTTTTTCTGAAACTATTGCCTTAGGCTCTCCATGTAGCCTAGAAACTTCTCTCATATAAATTCCTGCAATATTCGTTGCCCTGTGTGTAGTATTTACTGTATGAAATGTGTTTGTTTAGTCAATTTATCCACCACCACCATGATGGAATCATGTTGCTTCACTATTCTGGGAAGCTTCGTAATAAAATAAACTATAAATACTTCCCACTTCTATTCCAGAATGGGCAATGGTTGTAGCAAACATGTTGGGTGTCTATGTTGTGTCTTTGCCTTTTTCCATTCTAGACATTTGTTATGTAATTATCCACTTCTTTCTTCATTCCTGGAAAAAAATATTGGCTTCTTACTGTTGCACTTGTTTTTTGATATCTTGGGTTCCCAACATATGGCACATTGTGCATCTCGTTTAGAAATGAATTTTCATCTCCTTGAAATTCGACACATACACCTTACCTTTGTACATGAGAATTCCATCTTCTTTCATCTCATAATAATTAAATTTTTTCAGAAAAATACCTTTTTGTAATGTCTCTTTTATTTTTAAAGAACTCTGATCTGAATTTGTTGTTGCAACAATTTTTTCTTTCATATTTTTCCTGTACATGCTAATGGATGCAATATGCAATTCATGAGCTCTCCTGTTGAGTGCATCAACCACTTGATTTTCCTTTCCCTTTATATGCTTAATTTTGAAGTGATATTCACTCATAAATTCCAACCATTTAGTTTTCCTAGCATTTAGTGTTGGTTGTCCAAACAAATGCTTCAGACCACAATGGTTTGTCCCTAGCTCGACTTTCTTACCCATAAGGTAATGCCTCCACATTTTCAATGCATGTACAATCACTGCTAAATCCAAGTCATGTGTAGCACAATTCCTCTCATGCTATTCTAATTTTCTGGACTCATAGCATACCACATGGTCCTTTTGACTAAGAACTCCATCGAGTCCTTCTTTGCATGCATTGGTGCACACAACAAAATTTTCGTTTGGATCTACAATCTTCAATGTTGGTGCATTTGTCAATATTCCCTTCAATTGTTGAAAACTCTCTTCACACTTGGAAGTCCATTCAAACTTCACTCCCTTATTTTTCAAATAAGGGATTAGACTTGCAATCTTTGAGAATCCTTTTATGAATCTTCAGTAATAACTAGCAAGAACCATGAATGATATTACTTTTGTCACATTCTTCGGTGTTGGAAATCCTCTAATGGCCTCTATCTTGTCATGATTAACTTTTATTCCTACTACTGAAATTATATGCCCCAAGTAATGAATCTTATTTTGGTAAAATATTCACTTACTTAGCTTAGCATACAATTTATGCTCTCATAAAACTTGCAATACAATTCTTAAATGTTTTCCATGTCCTCTTCTAATTTAGAATAGACGAGGATATCATCTAGGAACACAATCACAAACTTGTCTAGGCATTCCCTAAACAATCCATTCATCAAACACATAAAAACTATTGGGGCATTTGACAACCCAAATGGCACTACCGTGAATTCATAATGCCCATATATTGTCCTGAATGTTGTCTTCCTAATGTCTTCTTCATTTATCCTTACCTCATGATAACCCGATCTCAAGCCAATCTTGGAAAAGAATCTTTCACTCTTCAACTGATCAAAAAAATCATCAATTCTGGGTAAAGGATACTTATTCTTTATGGTAACCTTATTAAGCTTCCTGAAATCAATACACAGCCTTAAGGTTCCATCGTTCTTCTTCAAAAAAAGAACTAGGTAACCTTATTAAGCTTCTTAAATTCAATACACGGCCTTAAGGTTCCATCCTTCTTCTTCACAAAAAGAACTGGGTCTCCCCAAGGTGACACACTTGGGTGTATATACCCCTTTTTTAACAACTATTCAAGTTGCATCTGTAACTCCTTCAATTCTGGTGTACCCATTCTGTATGGTGTATTAGACATTGGGGTAGCTCCTAGCACTAAATAAATAGAGAAATCAATGTCTCTCTTGGGTGGAAATCCTGAAATTTCTCTAAAAACATCTTCGAAATTCCTCAAGACCAGATGGTCCTCAATGCTTGCTAATTTATATTTGGTTTCCTTCTCCATATGGGCTACAAACATATGAAATCTCTTCCTAAAGATCTTCTTCAACTACATATCTAAAATATATCTAACAACTACAACTCTTGGAATGCCTTTAATTCTATCTTGCTACCCTTTCTCATTAAGACATGCGATTTTCTTGTGGTAATATTCTAGGACATAATGATGTTTCTCCAACCAATCGATGCCAATTAGACAGTCATATGAACACAACGATATGATATTTACATATACCTTTGTGTTGAGTCCATTCATTTCTATTTGAAAATCTATAACTGTAACAACCCTAGTTGAATAAATATCTAAGGATTATTAAGTAAAAATTAATTAGGGGATTAATTGTCTTAACATGGTATTAATTAAACAAGAATGGTATA
>JASDQU010376148.1:0-11375 GCA_032191745.1 Picea mariana | reverse complement strand
AGTTGCTTGTCCTCAAGCAATACCAATCCAGGGTGCTGCAACACCTGCTCGCTCTCCCAAGTAGAGTCCTCTACTGGAAGCCCTATCCATCTGATCAAACACTCTCTGATAACCCTGCTCCTCAGTTTCCGCTCCCGAAACTCCAAAACCTCCTCCGGAACTAACTTCAACTGTCCCTCTTAGCTCCTCTGATGTGCTAATGAATTGCCCCACTGCCTTTTTTAGGCAAGACACGTGGAACATGTTATGAATCTTGCTCCCCTATGGAAGCTCTAGCTCGTAAGCAACCTCGCCTACTCGACGCATGATCCTATAAGGACCATAAAATCTGGGCTTGAGCTTCTCGGCCCCACTCTTCTTCAGAGATGATTGTCTGTAGGGTTGGAGTCTCAAGAAAACCAAATCTCCAACCTCAAAGCTGCGCTCTATCCTGTGCCTGTCCGCACTTATCTTCTGTCGGTTTTGCGTCGTCTGCAGGTTCTCTTTCAACAACTTGAGAATCTCCTGACTCTTTATGATCCAATCCTTGGCCTTGGGAGCTCTGCTCTCCCCGAAGACCACGTCTACCAAAGTGGGAGCATCATATTCGTACAATGCTCGGAAGGGTGTCATACCAATGGACATGTGGAAGGTGGTGTTGTAGCAATGTTCTCCTAGATGTAACCACTTTACCCACGTTCTCTGTTGTCCTCCTACATAGTTCCTCAAATACCCTTCAACCCACTTGTTGACAATCTCGGTCTGCTCATCTGTCTGAGGGTGATAGATGGTGCTAGGTGTCAACTCTGTCCCTACCAACTGAAATAACTCTCTCCAAAATGTCCCTATGAACCGACTGTCCCTGTCACTGACGATGTTCTTCAGCAACCCATGAAGTTTGAAGACCTCCCTGAAGAAAAGCTCGGCTACCTGAACTGCGGTGTACTCTGTCAGTATGGCATAGAAGTGAGCAAACTTGGTCAATCTGTCGACCACTACATAGATTCAGTCCTTACCCTGGACCTTGGGTAGACCTGTGATGAAGTCCATAGATATACTCTCCCATTTCTGCTCTGGAATGGGGAGTGGTTGAAGTAGCCCTGCTGGAAGAGCATGCTCTGACTTGTTCTGCTGGAAAGTCACACACTCACTGACGTGTCTCATAACATCCTGTTTGAGGCCCTTCCATGAGAACCTCTCTCTGATCTGTCTATAGGTTTTGAAAAACCCCTAATGGCCTGCTAGAGGTGAATCATGAACTACGGTGAGGATCTTCTTCTTAAGCCCTGAATCTAGCACCAAGTAGACTCTATCCTTGTAAAATATGACATCGTCAATGACCCTATACCAGTCATCCTGTATCTGCCCATCAATCACCTCATAAGCGAACTTGCTCTTGGAATATTCCACTAACAAGTGGGATTTCCAATCTGCTGAAATCTCCATCAAAGAACATGTTGCAGGTCTCCTCGATAGTGCATCGACCACAATGTTCTTCTTCCCCTTGACATACTCTATGTCAAAGTCAAATGCATGTACCTTCGTCACCCATTTCTGTTGGCGTTCACTGAGGTCCTTCTGCTCAAGGAAATACTTCAAACTGTTGTGATCAGTCTTGACCATGAATTTGCTGCCCACCAAATATTGTCTGAACTTGGTCAAGGCATGCATGATTGCCAACATTTCCTTGTCATAAATGGAGTACAACCTCTCAGGTTGACTAAGCTTTCAGCTCTCGAATACAATGGGGTGTCCTCCCTGCATCAAAACTGCACCGATCCCTTCGTTGGATGCGTCACACTCTAGTACAAATGGCAAGGTGAAGTCTGGTAGTGCCAACACTGGACAAGTGCCCATGACTTCCTTCATGTGATCAAAGGCTTCCTGTGATTTCTCGGTCCATATGAAGGCCCCATGCTTGATAAGATCTGCCAGCGGTGCTCCAAGCTGAGAAAAACCCCAGACGGACCGCCTATAATAGCTGCACAACCCGAAGAAGCTCCTCAATTCTGTCACTTTCCTGGGCATCGACCAAAACAGAATGACCCTGATCTTCTCTTGGTGCACCTGTAACCCCTGTGCACTGATGATGTGGCCTAAGTAAAGCAACTCTGTCATACCGAACTCGCACTTGGACTCTTTGGCATATAATGACTGTGCCTCCATGATGCTCAATACCTCATCCAGGTGCCTCATATGCTCTTGCCATGACCGGCTATAGATCAAGATGTCGTCGAAGAAAACCAAGACTGATTTCCTTAACTGATCCCTGAATATATGGTTCATGCAAGACTGGAATGTAGCGGGTGCATTAGTTAGCCCAAATGGCATAACCAGGAACTTGAAGTGTCCAAAATAACATCGAAATGTCGTCTTCTCTATGTCCTGCTCTCAGATGTTGATCTGATGATATCCAGAGCGTAGATCAATTTTTTAGAAGAAAACTACCCCATGCAATTCATCTATCAACTCGTCAATGTGTGGGATAGGGTACCGGTTCTTGATGGTTTTCTTGTTCAAGGCTCGGTAATCAATGCACATCCTCATGGTGCCATCCTTCTTCAGAACTAAGACAACTGAAGAAGCAAATGGGTTGTTGCTCGGTCTGATGTGTCCCATCGCCAACAATTCCTTGATTGCCTTCTCTATCTCATCCTTGAACCTCCTAGGATGACGATTGGGGGGGGTGATAATAGGTTTGGCCCCCTCCTCCAACTCAATGGTCTGCTCAAACCCCCTGTCAGCTGGTCTCCCTGGTGGAATTGCCTCAAAGACCTGCTGATGTCGTCCCAATAAATTCTTGATCTCTGTATGGTACTGTTGTCAACCTTTTGAATCCTTCTGAGTAGTGATCAAGCATTATGTGGCATATGCTACCTCCCCATGTCTGAATATCCTCTCCATCCTCTTCGCTGAAACTATCCTGGGTGCTCCTGTCGACATACCTCTTAGAACAACCTTCTTCCCATCCTGATCTCTGAATCCCATTTCCAAGGTTTGGTAGTTGGTAGTAATTTTTCCCAAGGTAATCATCCACTGAACTCCTAACACCACATCTGTGTCCGATAGGTCAACCACATAAAATGTGTCTCTCACTATGTAGTTGCCTAACTTCATCTCTAATTTTGGAACTCTGTCTAGACACTCCACTGTGTGGCCATCTGCTACCGCAACATCAAACCCCTCAAACTCCTCTGTCTGAAGTGCCAGTCTCGATACTAGTGAAGCGTCGATGAAGTTGTGGGTGGCCCCACCATCTATCAGGGCGATTGCCCGTTGCCCCTAAATAATCCCTCTGATACGGAGGGTATCATACCTGGGAACACCAAAAAGGGTCGCTATGACTCCTCCCTTTGGTGGTTTCCTCTTGTTAGCCTGCTCTGGCGGTTGTGGGACTACTGAAGGATGGGCTCCTGCTGGTGTCGGTGGTCTACGGGGAGGCTACTCCTCTGTTGTGCTAACTCCTCCTCTGAACTAGTGGATCCATTGTCCCGCTCCTCCTCCTCACTATCCACGCTGTCTTCTGCTACCTCAATATAATGAATCTCTCCCTTACCCATGCACCTGTGGCCTGGGACCCAAGGATCTCTGCAGTTGAAGCAAAGTTTCTTCCTCATAAGCTCTCGCCTAGTCTCATCATCCAACTTCTCCTTGCCCTTCCATTCTCTCTGGAATGGCTTCCTGTCTCGATCCCTCTGGGGCACAAATGGTTTGGAGAAACTTTTAGTCTTTGGCACTGAGTCTGCCAGATCTCGAGTGCGAAGGATGGCATCTTGCAAAGTGGGAGGCCTGTATGCCTTCACCCATCCTCTCAAAGGATGGGTGAATAGCATGATCAGCCTGGGCTTTGATATATCAGTCACTGCCACGGCTACCCGCTGAAACTCTGTGATGAACGCCTCTGTTGTGCCAGTTTGTCTCAACTGGGCTAGATCCCTAAAGTGTATCTCGGGATCCTTCCTGTCAAACCTGTCCATGAGCCTATCTGTAAACTCCCTATAGGAGGTGATGCGACTGTGACCCAATGTCACCAGTCCATGATACCACCACTTGTGTGCCTCACCCTCAAGTGTAAGGTCACGAAACTGATGGCCTCTGTCTCGGTCATCTGGTTGAGCTTGTAATACGTGTCTAGCTTCTGTACCCAAGCTCTGGCGGTGTATTTGGACGATCCATCGAAAGAAGGGATGGTGAGTTTCCCAACTTTTCGAATGAAATCGAGGTTATGCCCCTGTTTTTGTTGTGGTCCTCCCCTCTGTGGCTCTCTGGGGCAGTTCATGAGTCTGAGTCCACAGTACTCGACTAAGGTCATGTCCTGATGGAAGTCACGACCCAATGTTGCGTACTCCCTCTTATACTCTGCAATGTCGTCTGCATGAGTGGGTGGCCTCTTTGCTATCGGTGGCGGTGCTGCTACCGGGGGTGCCCTCTGGAAACTGGGAAACAAGGGTCTGGGAATCCTACTCACAAAGGTCTATGTGAGAGAGGGTGACTGGAGTCTACTACCTGCTCCTGAGTTCCCCTGTGTTGCATGCGGGACTTGTATGTCTGGGGTGCCCACTCTAGCCAATCTATCAACCACATGTGCCAAGGACTGAGACATGGTCCGTTGACTAGCTAACATATCGTTGATAACCTGCATGAAAGCTGTCTCTGGATCTACGGGGGCCTTGCCACTGCCCTCTGGTCGCTCATATCTGTCTCCTAGAATCCTCTCTGCCTCGCGCTCAGCCTCACGCTCTGCCCTTCTCTCTGCTTCTCTGTGTGCCTCTTCCTCTTCCTCTAAGCTAGGAGGAAAAGGGGGAAAATCAGGCCTATGCCTTCTTTCCTTATGCCTGTTGTAAGTGACATATTCGTCACCTACGTGTTCACGGCCCTCTGGGTCTTCTGCTGCACTCATTGTCTTTCGTCACAGGCTAGCAGGACTAAAGCTCTGATACCACTATAATGTTCCTGACTTCGCTAGTCTAGGAAACGCTGCTAATGTGTGTGTAGGATCAATGGTCTACAACATATAAATGATCATACAAATAATAAACGCGACAAAGGACTGCAAAGTTTGTATTATGATATCTTTATGGATTACAAAATGGTTGAATGCGACTGAATAAACTGACAATACTCGACTAGATCAACAGACAAAGGATCTTATCCGGAATACAAATAAGGAACTAAAAGATAATACCCAGAATATGGGAGCACTGCGGAATCAATGGATGCACTGGGACTATGGCAGCTCTAACGGTAACTACTGGAAGTCTAGAAAGTTCGCCCTAGAAGCTATACTTCTCGGAATGGCCTGGAAACTGTCCCAAATGATGCGCCCTGCTCTAGTCCTCAGTACTGGTATTTGTCGGACCCCTTTGCTGATGAATCTGGACCCCGGATGGATACCCCCTGGGGGAATGCGCCCCTCTTCTTCTGGAAAAATGCGTCCTAGTGATTCCACTGTCGGAATCTGATGAGGAACCGGGCAAAAGATGTGCCTTGCCCTCCTCTCAAATGGGTCGGAGGGAAATCTCGGAATTCTCCCTGGATGGGATAAGTCAACTAAAAACCCTCTCAGAAGCTGTGCCCTCACTCTGGATGAATGCGCCCTTGCTGTTGAACACTGTGTAACTGTTGTTGAAGAATGATGGAAGACCTGAATGATCTTCCCGGTGACTAGGGTGTGTCTCTCAACACCGAAATCAGCCAACTGGTGTCTTCCTCCTGGAATCCACTGAACTATCTCTCCTGAGATGCGCCTCTTCTCCTCAATGACAAGTCATAATCTGCATAATGATGAATTAGGTCGTTGACCCTTCCTTTATAGCTTTCCAAAACCCTAAATCATGCTGAAACCCTAATTCACTGTTGACTTCCAAAACCCTAAATCATTGTTGAAACCCTAATTCACTGTTGACTGTTATTTTTAGCTCATAATGACTTAAAAGCGCTTTTAATCCTTTTTAGCTCAATGTCACTTTCGGAATATAACACCTGTGATTGGAGTGACCTCTAGTAACCCTGTTTACCCCTCTTTGGCCCTAGCTATAGTCTAACGGGGCGGTTTAGACCATTAAGCCTCCTCTCTAGAGCTCCTATTTGGAAAGGGACATTACACTAGTCTAATCCCTTTACTTTTCAACCAAAACTTTTAAATTTTCCTCTTTCATTTTAGTTTTCTTGCGATCTAGGTTTAAATTGGTTATATTCTTAGATCTAGATTACATCTTCAAGTCTCTTGAGCCTAATGGTTTAAATCTAGTTGAGACTCGATCATTTCTTAAAAATTGTTTTATTTTCACGCTTGTTCACTAAGACGTTTCGCGTATCTATTAGATCTAATGGTTTGACTTCATATCTTTTGATGGATCTAATCAAAACACAACAAAATGACTAAACGAAGCCTTAAAGTATAACGATTTTTGGGTTTTAGATCTATTGGATGTGTTAAGTGTTGGAACTTACTGTTGAGGGTTTAGTAAGTTGATCACACACACTTTGGCACTTGTTTAATTAAGCATTTCACTATATTTATGCTCCAATACACCACATACACTAAATCAATGCACTATAACTCCTAACTACTTACCTAAACTGCTCAATGACTAATCTGGGATCTTTTCATCGAGTGACTTATAAAGAATTGCATTAAATGAGCATAAATTAAAGTGCACCATTAAAGAAGGAAAAGCTCAAAAATGAAGAGACATAAGCATCAAATCTGAACACAAAAACTTGATAACGGAGTTCGTCCCTAGTGGACTACGTCGCCGGGTCTTGCTCTCAAATGGGTAGGCTTTTTCATTAACTCAGCGAACGAATTTGGCAAAATACATAAGTATACCTCATTATGAAATCAAGCTGCATAAATATTGCTCAGATCAAAAAACAGACAGCACCACTGAATTCGTGGCATCAAATTACCAAAAAATGATTGTCTCCATGCCTCGATCCAACTCTAGCACTCCCAGGCCCAAGAAGAAATTTGTCTCGATTTTCGTGCCCCTGCAACCTTCAATTAATGTTGATGTACCCTATCTCGTAATGCATGCCCGCCTCCCCGACCTCTGGGCGGATGCAGCTTTTATGTAATTTTCTGGGCGTTATTCACAACACAGGGTCGTTGGCCCGTTGGTTTGGGCGTGAATGTTAAGGCGTTAAGGAGGGACGAGGTCCTGGGGTCAAACCCGCAGACCTCCCCCTTTTGGCTTTGTTGTTATAACTATATACATATATAGCCAAGTTTGTTCCGCCAATTTTGGCGGTGGTCCTATCCAAAGTTCTATCCATAGCATGTGGTCGGATTTGGCGTGGTCCGCCAAATTTGCCGAACCCGCCAAATCATTTATTTTTTCAAATTTTGGATGCGGGATGTCATTGAGCATTTGCCCACTGCCACATGGCAGCCTCCTATTCGGCCACGTCATCCATTGCACTGTCAACCTGCCATGTCAGCGCCACATAATCGTACGAACGCCATGTCACTGCCAACTCATCATGCCACGTCTCTATATGGACCGTACGGACTTCCATGTGGCAAAATCCTACTAGTCCACGAATCAATCCAAAAGTGCCAAATCTGGGTGACACATGGCAGCCTCTGGTGTTGCCACGTCACCACGCTGACGTCATCATAACACATGTCACCTCCTACTCATGCCACGTGTGTTGTACGGATGATGACATCAGCAGTACAGATGTTGACGTCATCCGTACAGATGTTGACGTCATCCGTACAGATGCTGACTCATCCCCCTGCTGAGTGGGCTAGGTTGACCAAACTTTGACCGCGAATATCTTTCGAAGCGTAACTCCGTTTGACGAGCCGTTTGCGCCGTTAGAAAGCTTGCGATGCGCTCTTCGCGATTATGTCATTTTCACTGAGTTTTGAGAAATCTGAATTCTTTCCCTTTCTCTGTCTACTGAGGCCATTCTAAGCGTCCTGAGTTGCTTCTGTGAGTTCTAAGTTTTTCTTAGTCTTCTCTGGATCCTTTTTGGATCACGCCTCCCCGTTGAGAGCTTTTTAGACCACCAAAAGCTTTCATCAATCAACAGATAAGTGAGGGAAGAGTCCCCTCACTTTGTCCTTCTCAATCCACTTTGCCTTGCTTGGATGTGTGCCCTTTAAGCCTACTCGAAGATAATCAACATCACCCCTGCGTGAAGTCCTCGTCCTTCTGTCCAGGATGATATCTTCCTTTAACTCATGCAAGTACTCAGGAGCAAATTCATCAACTGAAGGTATTGAAACTTCCTCATCCTGATCCATGATCATGGGAGGCTCAAAAAGTTTCAAGTTCTCTACATTTACAACTGAGTAAATCTGCATATAAGGTGGAAGATCCAGACGAAAAGCATTGGTACCACATTTCTCCAAGATAGTGAAGGGTCCATAACGAATGGGCTTGAGTTTCTTGCCTTCACCCTTCAATCTCTCCTTGCTGATGTGACGCCATACCCGGTCTCCAACCTGGAACTGATGATCAAGCCTGTGCTTGTCATGTCGAGCTTTATATTGTGCTTGACGCTTCTCCAACTGTTCCCTGACTGTCTGGTGCACCTGCCGGATCCTCTGGATGAACTTGCCGGCACGGTCCTCTGTTCTTTCTTCATTTACATCGGCATCTCTCCCATACATTAAGTCCAAAGGAACCTTAGGTAGGTACCCAAAACATGTCTCAAAAGGCGAACACTGAGGGGGGGAATGTAAGGCTCGGTTGTAAGCATGTTGTGCATAGGGTATTTGTTCATCCCATAACTTGGGATGCTTGCTGCAATAGTCTCGAAGCAAAAGTACCATTGTTCAGTTTACCACCTCTGTCTGTCCATCGATCTGTGGATGGAAAGCAGTGTTCCTCTTCAACTTGGTGTCCATCATTCTCCACAAGCTTGTCCAAAAATCCCCAAGGAATCGAGTATCTTGATCCGAGATAATAAATGTGGGTAATCCAAAGTGAACCCAAACATACTAAAAGAAGAGATTAGCAGTCTACTCAACAGTGATCTTCTTTTTACATGGCATCAAGATACACATCTTGTTGAACCTATCCACTACAACATACAAATAGTCATGACCCCCTTTCGATATTGGTAAACCCCCTACAAAATCCATGGAGATACTTTCCCATGGATGGGATGGAACGGGAAGTGGTCAGTATAGCCCCAGTTTTCTATTAGTGGGCTTACAAGTAGAACACGTCACACACCCCTTTACATATTTAGTTACAATTGCTTTCATTTGAGGCCAGTAAAAAAACCTCTGCAAATGAGCCATAGTTTTTCCCACCCCAAAATGCCCAGACATAAGAGAAGTGTCAGCTTCTCGTATTACATGGACTCATTCGCTTGTAGGAATACATAGTTTTCCAAGATGGTAGAGTAGTTTTCCCTGCAGACAATAGTTCTCTACCTGTGCACCATGGGTTAGCTTCTCATATACTTCTTTAAAATCTTCATCAATGGCATATTGTTCCACATAGCTATCATGAGATAAAGAAGTATTCTTCAAAATAATAGGAGGTCTAGAAAGCATATTAGCTACCTTGTTACTCATGCCCTTTTTGTGCTTGATTACCAAATGAAATTGTTGTAGAAAACCCATCCATCTATAGTGTTGAGATTGTTGCAGCTTGGTTTGTTCTTGGAGATACTGTAAGGGTTGGTGATCTGTATGTATGATTGTTTCCTTCTTTAACAAGTAGTGCTTCCATTTCTTTACGCTTTGAACTAATGCATACAACTCTTTATCATATGTAGGATAGTTAACAACAGCTTAGTTAAAAGTTTCAGAGTGGTAACAGATAGGCTTACGATATTGCATCAATATTGCACCCATGGCGTATCCGTTGGCATCTGTCTCGATCTCAAAAGGCTGTTGAAGATTCGGCAGTGCTAATACTGGTGCGGTACTGATCTTCTCCTTCAAAGTGTCGAAATATTTTTGTTGCTTTCCTTCCCACTGAAAAGTGTTCTTCACACTGGTTACGGCATGCAAAGGAGCTGTGATAAAGGAGAAGTTTGAAATGAACCTCCTCCAATACTGGACTGCACCTAAGAAGCTCTAGATCTCGATTACACTTTTTGGCTCAGGCCAATTTACAATTACATCAATTTTGGAAGGATCAATTTTTAATTGTCCTCCTCCTACAATATGGCCTAAGTATACAAGTGCAGTCTTGCCAAATTCACACTTAGACAATTTTACATACAACTTTTCCCTTTGCAAAGTATCGAATACTTGCTTTACATGCCTCACATGTTCATCCCAAGTCCTGCTAAAAATAAGAATGTCGTCTAAATATACAATCACAAAATCATCTAGGAAAGGCCTGAATACATCATTCATCACATGCATGAAAGTTGTCGGAGCATTACAAAGCCCAAACGGCATCACTAACCACTCAAACAATCCTTGTTTGGTTTTAAAGGCAGTTTTCCATGCATCCTGTTCTGCAACCCTGATTTGATGGTATCCACTGCGCAAATCCAACTTAGTGACATAAACAACATTCTTTAACTGATCAAGTAAATCATCTATACGAGGAAGAGGGTATCGATTTTTCACCGTGATTTTATTTAAGGCCCAGTAATCGACACACATTCACCATGTGCCATCTTTCTTTGGCACCATCACGATCGGAGAACCACAAAAAGATGAACTGGGCCTGATGACCCCTTGATCCAATAAGCCCCGTACCTACTTTTTTATCTCTGTCATCTCCACAACTGACATCATGTACATGCCCACATTAGGAAGAGGAAAATCCTGTTGAAGATGTATCTCATGTTGGATTTCCCTCTTAGGAGGTAATCCATCTAGTTCTTGAAAAATATCATCATATTTAGAAGCAATATCAACTAATTCCTTCTTATGAGAAGTGTTATCCACCAAGTTGCACTAGGGTGAATTTCCAGCGAGCCGCCAAAGATTTGAACATTTTTGTTCAAAATTCAGAGTTTAGAAATTCAGCCGGTCAAAAAGACCACCTGGTTACTCTACATTTCCATAAAAAATTGTAATAAGAGGTGTTTGCATGATGAACTTGTAAAAGGTCTTAGCCACCTTAAGTCCTAAGCGTGAGTTATACTCTGAAGTGTTTTTTCACTTACTAATTATATTTTGCCGTTTTCAGGCGATTTATAATTTATGAGTTTTTTCACTCAATCATCCAGAGCTGGAGTATATGCTCATGGTTGGGGCTTGAGCATGCATCTAAGCCTAGTGTCTGATGTATATTACCATGCTAAACATCCTCCTAGAGTCTTATGGAAATGTATTAAGTCCCCCCTAGGATTTTTAATTTTTTTCAGTTAATTAAAAAATTGCCAGAATTCGGCAATTTTTAATTAAAAAATAAAGATACTTTAAAAAAGTGGTATTTGGGCACCAAATAGGCCATGGGGATGCT
>JASDQU010376145.1:1072-11266 GCA_032191745.1 Picea mariana | reverse complement strand
CTATATAAACAATGGAAAGTTGTCGTCGAATAGGCGACGACAACTTCTATTGATGTGTCGGTTTAGCTACATAAACAACAAAAAGTTGTTGTCGAATAGGCGACGACAACTTTTATCGATGCGACGGTTTTGCTATATAAACAATGGAAAGTTGTCATCGAATAGGCGACGACAACTTCTATTGATGCATCGGTTTAGCTACATAAACAACAAAAAGTTGTTGTCGAATAGGTGACGACAACTTTTATCGATGCGACGATTTTGCTATATAAACAACGGAAAGTTGTCGTCGAATAGGCGACGAAAACTTCTATTGATGCGTCGGTTTAGCTACATAAACAAAAAAAAGTTGTCATCAAATATGCGACGACATCTTCTATTGATGCATCGGTTTAACTATAAAATTTGTTGTTGCAATTTAGACGAAAAGTTAGTTTGAGATTGTTTGCCTATATTGTCGCTTGTGCGACGTTTGATCAAGTTTGTCACAAATGCCACATCACCTAAACCGACGTTTCAGAGACTCCAAATTCTTCTCCATATCAATGAAATAACGTCGCATAAGCATCGAAACAACCATCGCAAAATGGGCCAAATATGCTAGTGTTTGGATTCCAACCATTGGGTCTCGTAGATGTTGCACTTCCCCTTGCGGTCACCTCGACCGACTCATCTCCTACTCCAACTGAAGCTGACAAAGCCACCTGGTTCATTGAGAGGATCCAGCACATCCACCAACAGGTTCAATATATCCTACAAAAGTCCAATGACAATTACAAACAGTGCCATGATCAACATCGGGTGCCACATAAGTTTCAAGTGGGGGACAAATTTTGGTTGCACTTGCAGAAAGAACGCCTTACAGGACATCATCGGAAGCTTCGCCCACTCCATTATGGGTCGTACACTATCACTAAGGTTGTGGGGGATAATGCTTTTGAGCTCAACACTCCTCCCTTCCTTGGCCTGCACCCAGTGTTCAACGTGGATCTCCTTCGCCCTTATTTCCCACCATTATTGGACACCTCAGTAGTAGCAGAACAACTGACACCAACAAAGCTCAACCCTGACTGCATACAACAGGCATCCAATGATCAGATTGTGGACACACATATCAAGGGCACTCGACAACAAAGGAACCAGCTTTATCGAATCATCAAAGCAAGGCAACTCCTGCACCAAGGCAAGTGACTCACCCGGGGCCAAATTCAACAGAAATGTCCTCATCTGATTGGGGACCTAAACACAATGGAAACCATTGCTTCCTAAGGAGGGAGGATTGATCCAGATGGATATCGGTGTCCACCCACCTTTTCCAACTGGCTCAAAACAGTTTTCTGACAATNTTAACTTCCGAGGCCATTTTGAGGGCCTAAATGAATTTTTTTCAGGATAAAGTTACTCAATGATATCTAAAGGCATAATTAATCCCCTAAAATTAATATCCTCGACGATACCTTTCCAACGGGCTATCACACGCCTAAAACGGAGATCGTATGCAAAAGTTACAACCCCGGGAAGTTGATGTACTAACTTACCCAAACGGGACCCACATGACTTTTGGCACTTCATCTCCTAGGGTTAGGTTTTGGGATGTATAGGGTTTTTGGAATTCTTGTTTATTGTAAAAATGCCTTCAGAGCCTCATTGTAATCTTCTTCTTGCAAATGCGCGCAGCCGTCACATCTCTTCTCAGAGATAAGCCGCCACCATTCCAGCAAGCTTGTTTCCGCTGCATTTTACAGTTTCAGCTTATTTCGTTATTGAATAGAAAACCAGTTTTATTGTATCTCTATTATTTTGTGTTAAACACCTATTAATAATCTGTATTCATTTCGTTCTGCTCATAAAATCCAGATTAATTAGGTATACAAAGTAACAATTTTCTTATAATGGGTCATTAGTTCTTGATGAAATAGGGGCTTTCATGAATTTTGGAGATCATCTTCAACCTGGAAGTCTTCTTAGCCCAGCATGTCATATGAATGTTGTTGATCAAACTTCTATGAGAAAAATTAATAGAAATTTGGGTTTCACTAGTCATTAATTGGACATTGTTATAGATACTTTTCTAAATAAGGTGCATACAAATTATGATGAAAATTACAAGCGACACATGAAATCAAGTTTTGCAAACCCTATTGGCAACGAGCATGTGTTTGTTGAGTTTGGAAACAATATGGTTTCTCGTGAATTTCAAGTACATCGCATGGAAGAATAGGTCAAAAATGAAGATGTTTATGTAATTCATTGTAAGAGGATGCAAACCAAGAAGATGGTAATCTCCAACACATAAGGTATGAAATTCATGAATCATTTAATGGACCTCTTGGTCTTTCAAATGATAGTGTTGTTAGTAAATGTCTTTTTCAGCCTTCATTAGATTCTAATTTCGACKTAAATGATGAATGACAACTACAAAGAATATGATAATAACAAACCACTTTGTGAATCCATTCCTTATTTTATCAATAGTGATGTTAGTTCAAATTATTTTCAACCTTCATTGTCCCATGTTTTGGACATGGGACATTGAGGATAATCAACATTCACCCTAGGTTTTTGTATTTTCCAAATAGTGGTGACAAAGATGAAAAATAATGATGGTATGAAATTGAAGATTAGCACTATATTATGGTTTCATATTTTCGAGAGTATGAGGGTCACCTTGGGTTTTTGTATTTTCCAGATAGTGGTGGCAAAGATGTAAAACAATGATGGTGTGAAATTGAAGATTAGCATTATATTGTGGTTTCATATTTCCGAGAGTATGAGGGTTTTGAGTTTCATGATAGCCATGATCATGAAGATGGCATAAATGCAAGATATTGTATATTTCGGTACCAAAGGAAAAGTGCAAATTGGAATTCAAGGGAAAAATTGATTTGTTTTATACACTTACTTCTCGGTCCAAAGGCTTTGAAGAAGTGATTTTCATGAAGACCTAATCATTGCAAGGATAAAGGAGATTTTCCACAAATATATAGGAGGAAATAGGAAACTTCTTTTTGGAAAAGGTAGTGCATACATTATTTTCATTTGCTCACACTCCTTTCCATTATGTTTTTATGCGACCCAATTTTTTTCTAATTTGTTTGTGCTTCAAGTAGTGTTTTCCCTTTGAAAGTGTGTTCATAGGAATCAAGGATGCGTTTTTCTATGATTTTATCTATCGAACCTTGATAACTTGACCTTCCTTGTTGTCCATGTCCATGCACAAGTCCCACACTATTATCAAATTATGTGCATGGTTACATTGATGGTGCCATGCCATATAGTGGGCCCACTTTGTTTGCTAGGCTAGCTAAGTAGATTTTCCAGCTTTCTTAATTAATTCACTTTGTTTTTCTTGTCTTTTCCGACATATATTATTGTTTCCCACCAAAGTTTGAGAAGAAGAGAAGGGTTGACTCCACACCACAATTATTGACCCCATAGCTTAATGTTATTTTGACTACATAATGTAATTTTTTACTCCATATATTAATGTTATTTTGGCTCCATATTTCTATTGATTAATCCACTAGTATACTCACCCTAGAGCCTGGTTCTTAGGACTTCACATAGAGGATCCATCCCATAATATGAGCAAATGTTGTCACCTAAAAATTTCTACTAACCAAAACTAGGTTTTGTCTACGGGGCCCACTTTGAGCCCAATTTTGCATATCAACCAAATAACCTTTCCGAAGGAAATGCACTAGTTTGGACATGTTTATTGGGGTTGTTGATCATTATGGATCCAATTTCGAGCTCCATATGTGGGAAAACTAGTTTTTTCTTGATGGGGCTTGTTACCACCCAAGTTAGTGGTCTTGTCAAGGTATGTTAAGGTGTTAAGGTGGTACCACACAAGACAAGTTCTCATTGTCACCTCGACACAAATCCCCACTCTTTAAGTGCAACTCCTACACAAAAAGGACTATGGGAGGCTTACCTCTCACAACACGAAAACACTTCACTCACTATTAGTAAACTAGTGCCTTGTCCAATTGGGCTATAGTGAAGGTTGGAGTTAATTGTTTGCTTAATGATTTGGAATGATAAATGAACAACAGAAATCATGCAGACCAACAGATGAAAACCACTCAAACTTGAAATATAGTCTAGTAAAAAGTGCAAGATGAGTGATTAAATACCCTTACCGATTTTGAGATGAGTTCCTTGGTTTACCTCTTGGCAAGTGGTTGTAGATGGATGACTTTCTTGATGTCCTATACTTTTATACCTGTAAACGCACACAAAACGTAGAAAACAACAAAGAAATGTTCCATTTTGGGGGCCTCCACAAGGGTGGAAACACTTAAGATCGATAGATTTGTGGGTGGGGAAGTTTGGGCAGCAAGTTAACAACAATATCTATGGCCCTAAGATTTAAATCTACAATTAAATTGGAGTTTCTAGCTATTTGAAAACTACTTGCAGAGTTTGGGTGTAAATACCCCTAGGGTCAAAACCCAAAAATTCATTCCAACAAGATAATGATCATGTAATGGATGGAAATTACTTATTTTATTCTAGAAATTCAATTATTTGACTATGAAAACGAATCTGGAAAAATGCAAGGAGTTTCTTTAAGATATATACTTACTTAGCAACCCCTTATAGTGAGGTTGTTGATGGATCTGATATAGGCTTTGTCGTAATATACTACAGATTGCAAAACATCTCACAAAACCCACATGAAATATGTAATTAAATTGTAGAAAATTGGAGGGTAAAATATCATTGGGTAGAAAAAAGATCTAGAAGAAAAATCTCAAGGGTCCACTAGCTATGTAAGATGAAAATTCAAAGGCAAGCGAACAAAATATTTTTTTGTTTTTGTATTTTATGATTTTTATTTTTTATTTTTTAAAGCGGAAAGTAAAAGAGATTGATTATATTTTTAAATAAAATGTATTGAAGTAGTGAGGCTTGCCTCATGCCTTACTTTTACTTCATGACCGTTGGTTGTGATCACAACTCCTTCTAAGTCGGTCACACACTTTGGACTAGGAATCGGGTTTGGAGTTGATGAACTATCACCCCCAAGCTAATCTAGACTAGTTGTATTGTTTCTAAATCTTGCTAGGAAAACATTTTTTTACCATAAATTTTACCCACCAAAAGGTTTGACTTGACCAATAAATGCAACAACTAGTCAAAAAGGGTCGACTTGTTTGAAAGAGATGAACTAAACAGCGTTATTAGTTTGGGCAAATAACCTTAGCGTGAGCTGGACATAAATGTGGTGGCATGCTTGTCTTGGATGAGTCACCCAAGGACAATGCCAATAGGAAGCGGCTCCTTTAATTATACGGTGGCTTTTTTAAAAATACGTGTACCTTTTATAACTCATGGCACCATGCGACGGCTTCTTCATATGGGGTGGTTTTATAAACTCAAGTCCCTATCTTTTTCAAATTCAATAAAGTGACTTTGGCTTAGAAAGGGTTCGGCTCATTTTACTTTGTTTATCCCAAGGCCCCTCATATGTTTGAATCAAAAGGTGTTAGCCCCCTTTATTCCTTCATGATATTTGTCTTTTGTCTTTTTATAGTGTATGTCTAAAGTGATAAGTAATTTTCCACTCATTATAATATAAAAAGTAATTTTCCACTTAGAATAAAATCAATAATGTGTTTTTTAATTGGCCCCTTATCTTGATTTTGTCTAATCTAGGTATACTTTTTCAGATTGAAAAATTATGTCACATGGGTTTTGTTTTTTGACTTTTGATGTTGGATTCACCTATATATATCAAGGGATGACCATATTCTGCCAAGTTTTGCTTGTAAATATGTATGTGTGATCCTTATGTAGTTGATTTTTGTAAATAAATTGGTCAAAGCCAAAACTTTGATGTGGCATGTCAAGTATACATTATTATGATCCATTTGAGTTTTTGTTGTATTTTTAGTTTCGAGATTTTGTGCATTAAGTTTGTGAACTACTTCAAAAAAATATGAAATCTTGTAAATTGTGACACTGTTATGTTGAAAATTATAAAATGAGTAATGCATCAAGGTTAAGAAGATGCATACAGATTCTAAACAAGAAGATGTATATAGACTTTAAACACATGATTATGTGGGAAAAAACATAGGTGTACATAAGATCATAGACTAGACTGGCCTTGCATAGTGCGATCACCCCTACAAATAACTTGACTCTCAAAATCAGGTATTCTAATAAATCCAACTCAAGACTTCCAATCCTATCCTAGATGAAAGCAAGAGTAGCTTAATTCTTAAATGGCACGAACGTCTCCCATTTATGTTGACCAAACCGATCCTACAATCCATATTGGAGTGGGCTAACTCAGGAGCAATCTTCCCTCCTGAGTTACTTTTCCAACAAATTTTCCGACGATGTAGTTTTAAATTTTCGACCAATTTAGTAGTCTAATCGATTTTCTGAACATCTAGGTTAGTTTAAAATAGGACAAAACCCCTTAGATAAGATTTTGAAAAGCATGAAACTTTGATCTATACCAAATTCAAAGCTACCCCTGAAAATATGATTGAATTTAAACACATTTTTTTTTAGCCTAGAAAGGGAAAAATTGCTCCGCAAGTTAGCTTACTCCATCCATATTCACTTGACGGGTAGAAGTCATTTCACGGTGGCGGCTCCATTCTTTACATGCTTTCAAAAAGTTGTCGGGTGGGCTCGGAACGTCACGTGCATATACTATGACGGAGGGAAAGGTGAAGGAGGGCCTCACAACTTTACCAAAGCTACCCTAGGTCATTTATTTTTATTAAAAAATTGCATGTTATGTCAAAGGTTGTGAGGAGGTGTGGATCTTATAAAGGGTTTTGGTGGGACCCTTGAGTATATGACATATTTTGGTGGGACCCTTTGGGGTGTTTAAAAGTATAGTGTATTTAGAGATTATCAAAGGTCTTGGTTTATATACAGACTACGATTACAATTAACTTTTGAAAGTCTAAAAAGATCAAATCAATTCATCTTTCAATTAAGGATAAGATTTTTAGTACTATCTAAGTGGGTATTAGCATTATTATATATCTAAGTGAGTATTAGCATTATTAATTTGCAAGAAGGTATTATTTGAAGCTAAAGGAGGTCAAAGGTTCCATTCCCATTTCAAAAGCAGCTTTGTTATAATAATATAAAATAATATAATAATAAGATTAAGAAATCAAATATGATCATGACTTTATCTAAATGTTAAGTTAAGTAGAATAAAATCACATAATTTTATAAAAACATAAAGAAAACATTCTTATTGATGGAAGATGAAAGTATTCTAACCTAATTGTGGGATTAATATCTTTCTAGGTGATTTATAATAGAGAGAAACTCTCATTATAAAGGATCATAAATTCTGGGGTGGTAGGTGTAGGTGGGAGTTTTTTTTATCCTAAAGGAAATGCAATATTTTATTGTGTTTGGGGTCTAGGGGCTACAACAAATAATATTGTGAAAGCATGTGCTCTTTATGCAAGGTTAAAATTATCCAAAGAGCGCAACATCTCTCAGCTCTCGTTATTTGGTGACTCAATGTTAATTGTCAAGTCGGTTCTTAAAAGAATCTACATGGAGAACAACCTCATGAGTGGTATACTACACCGAATCACCTCTCTAATTGGGAATTTCAAAGAACTTAACCTCTTCCATATTAAAAGAGGCCTAAACTCCCTTGTCGACCATTGGGCTAAGGTGGATTCTAGGATGGCATAAGGGGACTTTAATTTAAATGGAGAAAGGGGAGTCTCCCCCATCCCCTAAAACCTCTCTCATGATGCAACGTGACTCCATGCATCCTCCCACCAAGTGTGCACTCCTCGTACAACGGGTTGCCTTAAAATATGTGAAGTGTTATGGAGAGTGTGTGAATTTTAATAGTGGGTGTGTGAGCTTTCACTCAGGCTTGAGTGCTTCAGGTTCTTTAAGTGGCTCATAGGGCCAAGGTATGGCACATATTTCCCTGTTATTGAATGTGTTTTCTCTTGGTTTGGAAGGGTTCAACCTAAGCGAGGTTCAGTGCTTGTTTGTTCCTGGGGAGAGAAGAAGTTTTAGTCAAGGCTCCTTGTTGTTAGTCATTGCTCTATGGAATTGGAATTTGGGGATTTTGGTTGGTGTCACCTTTGGTTTCTCTCCTTGGAATTTCTAACAGTTTCACAAGTCCATTCTCGGTTTTTATTTAATGCCTAATAAATGTGGTGTTGTTATGTTAATTATCTACATACATCGCTCTCATTATATTGTCGTCACTTTCGGCTAGAGTAGTTTCAGGGCTTGGGCATAGGGAATCCCTATGGAGCCCTTTGTGAGTGACCTCAAGAAAATCCTCAAACATCACAAAGAGTTTGGCCAGACCAATAAGTCATCCTTGCAACAACTTATGGCCAAATTCAGAGAGTTCAAGGAAATGATGGTTGGGATCTCTCGCAAAATGGAAGAAAAAATTGGTGAATTTGAGGATGCTCTCTTTGCCCTACCTCGTCGAATGGACGAAATGGAAGGTTCCTTCCATTAGCTCAAAGCCCCAGTTCTCCTTCAGTGCTTAGTCGCGGACTCAGTGAACCCTGACAGACCTGACCATCCTAATGCAACTATTGATAATGACTTAGTAAATTCAAATTGTGGCACTGCCCCAATGGATATAGAAGATGGACCTCTACAACTTTCACGGGCCTCCAATATTCAGGATTCTGCCTCAAACATGTAGTTAATGTTTTTTTTTAATTTGGCGGTGCATTGGGAAATTTTGTAAAGATATTATCAGTCTTGAAAATCATGGGAATGGTCCTGTAAGGTTGTTAAAATTTGTTGTTTATGTTTTTGTTCTAGTTACTCAAACTCTCCGGCTATATGCCCTATTATGTATACTTTTTGATGTCGTTCACTCCAGCGTAGCCCTTTTAATATATATACATTTTAGTTTGTGTTTAAAAAAAAGGATCATAAATTCAAATTAGTGGTAGAGGAGGCAAGATTGAAAGTAAAGAGGCCATTACAAACTAAAAATCCACCTAGAACACCGCTCTTTCTACATAAGCAAGTTACTATTCATCTTCTTCTTCTTCTTCTCTTTTTCACCCCATTCCCATTATCCCTACATGCCCAAGAGGTAAATTGTGATCATTGTATCAGTCTTTGTGCTAGATTGACGCAAAACATAGATTTAGTTCCCTCTTGAGACTCAATGTATGTCATTATGGAAGAGTTTAATGAAAAATGTCATAACACCAATGATAAATTAACCCCCCTATGACATTTTATCTCAATGTTTATGGGATGGTCGAGGACAATGGTGAATCAACCCCAAATGTCATTTCTTTTCTTCGTGGTAACATTTTTGGTTGAATGGGTATGTGGAAAAACCCACAATAGCACTAAGTCAACCCATCCTATGGTGTCTTTCTCTATTCCATGTTCATTAATGGTAGAATCCTTATGTAAACCAACTAATAACTTTCTTTCACTAATGAAATAGAGTTCCAACAAATGTTTTTGAATTTATTGTGTCGATTTGCTTCATGGGTTTTCATTTAAACTTGTTGAATATTTTTTAAATTCCCAATATGTCTAAGGTGTGGAGTTTGCAACCATGGGAAAGAATTTGTAAATAGCACTCCCTTAACTACAAATCTATTTTTCCTTGAGTTATTTGTCATGAAAAATCAAATCATGATTCTTATGGTTCAAAAAATCATTCCTCTCTCTAAAATATATTGAATCCTTGTGTTGTTTAGCTTCTTAGTCAATCCCAAAACTATAACTCAAATCTCTTTTTAGTTTTTTGAGGCTACAACAATTCTTTTTTATTTGAAATATAAGCTATGAATTCCAAGAGGATATTTGGTTCAACAAATGTACCCCACTTTGAATCAAGAGCCGACTCGAAGGTCTAAATAAATGTAGGAAGTTTTCCTACGCATTATACCCTAACATTTGTGCATGAGAGAGAGACTACAACTTGGGAAACAACATGGTTGAGTCAAAACTTTATTTTATGCCAAACTCTCAAATCTTCAGCACTAGTACGATAGTTGGTGCTTCAATTATCACTAATGAGGGACTAGTCGAGACCCAAATTTCATATGTAAGGTCACATACATATGAGGATACATGTGGGACCAATCAATGTATTAACAATAATACTTGTTTTATGCTATTCTTTCAACCTAACTTTCCTAGATTGCTAAGTTTTGTGTAACATATACATGTTTTTCCCAT
>JASDQU010376144.1:0-10457 GCA_032191745.1 Picea mariana | reverse complement strand
AAATCCCGCACCTTAGTAGAATCCAAAGAGTACAATGTAGACATTGAGGAGAACCTTATGTGCTCCACTTTGATCTTTTCCAGTATCCTCGTGCCAAAGAAGAAACAAAAGAAAAAAAAAACTACAAATAGTGCACCAAATCCAATTTCTCTCATAGCTCAGAAGATTGATCAGAGTTTGTCCAGACTCAAAATCAAGTTATGAGCCAGTTGAAAACTTTGGAAATAAATCAATTGTGAGGAAAGAAACCAAGCATCCATTCATCAGGAAAGAACCCACAAGTTGGAAAGGAAAAACCTCAACAAGAGGAAAAGGATCCTAACACGTTGAACCCTGCTTGGATGGTGAAGTTGGAGGAATTACCGTGGTGTTCTCCTTGCCAAGAACATCATCCGGAGGCATAATTTCCAATACGTGAAGAAGACTCTCCTGACAACATCAACTTCATGGATACAATATTCTCCTTTCAGGATGATGGTGATGAAGACATCACATATATTACTCAGGTACAGATTGATGAAGCTCAAAGAAGGGTAGCCGGAGAAGGACGACTTAGAGTGCTTAATCAGTTGACTGAAGATCAGAGGAAAGAATTAAAGAAGATTGAGATCCTGACTTATGAAAGAAGGAATAAAATTATTATCGCACCTCCACAGAATTCAGAGAAGAAAAAGTCATCTCAGCCAACAAAGAAAGCTTCACTTTAGTCAAAGAAAACCGCTCCCAAGCTAGCAAAGAAGGTGGTCCCACCACCCTCACCTGCATTTCAAGAATTTCTTCCAAAACCAACACAGGAAGAAGAGATCCAGTTGAATATAGATGTCTCGGCCATGGTTGGAAAAATGAATATGGAATTCCCAGTGACATAAATGTGCAAAATCCCTTCTGTTAGAAGAGAAGTTTTGAAGTTTTTGAAAGTGCCATCCAAGGAAGAATATCCTCCAATAATCCTGAACACCATGTACCTTGGATGGAAAAACGATCCTAACCCTCCCTTCTACCTTTCTTTGGGGATGAATAATCTCGTCTTGCAAAACTGCATGCTAGATTTTGGGGCCTCAACAAATGTGATGTCCTTAAATGTTATGAAGCAGCTTGGCCTCAAGACGACTGGAACCTGTGGAATTTTTGTGGTATCGATTCTAAGAAGGTCAAGGTTTATGGTCTCATAGAAGATGTAGAGTTCTATTTGGTGGATTTTCCTCACATTAGCATACTCACGAATATAGTGGTGATCGATGTTCCATATGCTTGGGTCATTCTATTATCGAGCAATCGGGAATCTACTCTTGGAGGATTCCTTACCATGGACCTCACTCGTGCTTATATCCCCATGGAAGATGGTACCTTTGAATCTCTCTACTACTTACGAGTGGCCAAGGAACATCTGATAGAGTGGGACCATCCTAACTGTGTCAATGAGAATGATTTTGATGAAGGTCCACTGCGCATTGACTATGATCCTCACGATCTACCTTTCATATAGGAGGATTTTATAGATACGCTACTTCCAAGAACCTAAGAATATAAGGATAAGTTAGAAAATTTTCAAGGGAAGGAACCAGGGTCTATCAAAATATTGAAGAAAGAAGGGGATAAAGAGGACAAAGAACGGGAAAAGGATATTAAATATGTAGTCAACACAGAGCCACCTTCATACCCCTACATCGAGAATATACCTTACATCAACTACAATGAAGGAACTCTTGCATTCATTTGGGACAAGAGGAAGGGAAAGCCCAAATATGATCAGAAGAATAAAAATTATTGGCTTGGCCCTTACATCATCAAGAAGAAGTCTAAGAAAGAGAAGTACTCCTGGTTAGCCATGGACAAGAGAAATATGTCAATACCAGTGGATGGGTTTCTTCTTTGACCGTACATTCAAGGTACTTGACTTCTTCAGGGCCCAAGCCTGAGGTAAGTAGGTAGGTCATGTTGCTTCTTTGCATTATCATCTTGATTTCTCATGGTATTCTAGTTACATTTCATATCTCATTTTCATTTTTCTCTACATGCATTATTGATTTACATATTTTATCTTTCATCATATTATATGAAAAATACAAAATTTTGTTTTCTAGATTAGTTGTCATTTTTTAAATTTTGGATTTTTTCTTATATGAGCAAAGGGTGAGTGAGCCACCCTAGATTTCACGGTTTCATGTTTCAGTGTAGGCATAGGTCCGACCAGGAGATGTTGAGGTTCTCATGCACTCTATGATAAGTACATGTCCCTGAGTAGGAGCCAGATGTTATCCCCAATTTCTAGGGATAATTAAAGAGATGATGTCTCGAGGCCCTCAGGTTGCAGACATGGAGTATCGAGAGACAAATGACTGACAACGTCCACTTGCATAGAAATAGACCCACTTTACCACCACACATCCTTATTTCATCAAGATGGCATTCACCACATCAGGTTGTTTCCATAAGATGATGGGTCTTGCTGCATGAGGTACAAGTCAGGTATTGCGTTAAGTGTCACTTTAATACTTGAAGAATTTGAGTATGTTGCATTTAAAGTTGCTTTTGATTATAGAACTTATGCTTGGAAATTATGTTTGTTTCCTTGTTTCACCTTGGTGGTTGACATTGTGCCCTAGTAAGTGGTCACCCTTGGGGATGGTTTTGCTACTGGGAGGTCCCCTTGATGAGTCATTGTATCAGTCCCGATCATACTTGTCACTTTTCACACTTCACCCATTTTAGTCACTTTATCTTTTGGGATTTTTGGGCGTACTGACCCAAGAAGGGATTATACCTCTTTTCATGGGAAGAAGGGGTTGAAGGGCCAGAGGGAATGTAGCTAGAAAAATGTAAAATCTAAAAGTATAACCTTCTATATGCTCTCCCAAATAGGTCTTAAATACAATGAAATGTTTCGCCTAAAAAATCAAAGACCTGGAAGAAACAATTTCATATTATATAAATGTCCCACTTGTTGAGGGATCTACACAAGTGTGTTACAACATTTTCTTTACCCCTATGGCACTCTATGTACCTCTCCCTTGAAGTGACATTGTGGTACTATCCCCCAAGATTTATGTTACCCATTGGGAATACCCAATAATTAATTAATGGCAAATGAATGAGCTTGGAAAAAGGATGCATTGAAAACGAAGGTGCAACACACCCTCTACAAAGGAACCCATAAATGAGACAATATGAACCCTTGCATGTCATGAACCCCATCCCCAAAAGTTTTACCCCCCATCCAATTCATCTTCTCTGCGTGACTTAGAGAGGGTCCACCTAGGAAACACTCCTTGACTTAAGGAATGATTCACTCACTAGGTCACTTTGTCAACCCTCCCATACCTAAACTTGGAAAATTGCATAGGGTCTTTGAGCACTTGTTTAATTTGACAAGGTAGTTTTGATGCACGTGTTTAGGTGGATCTTGTATTAAATGTGATTTTACTTGCCACGATACATCTAACTTGGAATCCTTGGAGGGCGCACTTGTATGTCTTTGCATGACCTTGTTGATGGACGTTTTTTAGGAGCAAGCCCAGCTTGGTCTTTCATTGGAGTAGGAAGCCCACATGTTGGATGCCATCACCTAAACATTGGGAGAAACCAGAGCTTGAACGTTTCCTTTGGAGGAAAGAAAAGATACTTTGGACAATGATACCTAGCCCACATTAGCCCAACGTTTGGCCTTGAAAGTTCAAAACATCATCTTGGAGGGCTTGACGTTGCCTTAGGGATAGGGTTTTTTATGTGGACAAACAATTTTTAGAGGTATTCTATAAAAAAATACCAAAATATTTTCATTTTATCATAACTCTCTCATGTGAGAAGAGCTACTTGGCTGAAATCTTCGCCCCTCTTGGGAAACTTCGTCTCTCTCTCTCTCTCTCTCTCTCTCTCTCTCTCTCTCTCTCTCTCTCTCTCTCTCTCTCATGCTATGGTTTATACTTGTCTTGTGGAGAAAAGTGGTGTGTTACCCTTCTTGGAGGCTTTCTCTTGCATATTGATGATATTTTCTTGGTAATCAAGGGTTTGTCTAGCATTTCTCTTGAAATTGGTAAGGAAAATATGCATATTGTTAGTTCTTCTTTCTTGTTTCATGGTTGTTATTGGCTAGATCCTTGGAGGAATAAAAGGGCTTGTACCCTCCACCAAGTTATCATTGTTGTTGACTGGACAACCTTATGCAAAGGTTGCTAGGAGGAGTAAAAGGGGTTACACCCTCCTAGATTTACCTTGTTAGGGTTACTTGCTCAAGGGAGTAAAAGGGCTTACACCCCTTGAGAAATAGTAGGCTTAACCTAATACAATAAGACTCCATAACCCTTTTGGAAAGGCACTAATCTAGTTTTCCATTGGAGAAATAAATTACTTGCAATGGTACACATGATTTTGAGAGATATTGAAATTGTTCAAGTTGGAATCATTTCTTGGTGTCTTAAGCTTTCTAAAACCACTAGGGTGTCTTGATTGTCCTAGTAGTTCCCTGGTTATAATCAACTAAAATATACAACCATTAGGGTTGTCGCAAAACACTTTCAAATTCTTACTTTAACTTGATTTTCAACCGTCAGAAGTTGTTAGAAAGATGTTATAATAATATACTAATCATTGTGCATATTTTGGGTGGTTTACTTGTGATTTTTGGTGGTTGAATCTGTTGAATTTTTAAAGAAAATTCATATATATTTGTGGTTTACTATGGTCAGTCTTCGTAATGTATATATTTGTTCTCAGAAAAATTTTAAAGCATATTTAAATACTCAAGACATGAGAAAAATTATTTTTGAGTCAATTCCTCCCTCGTAATTTTAAGAGGGAAAGTTTGAATTTGTAAAAATGATTTTTTGGCTCCAAGTTGTACAAGTCGACCCTTCTCCAAGTCAAGTCGACCCACAGTATTGAAGATAACCCAGTGTAAATTCAGCTCTAGCATAATTGAAAATTTGGCCCCAAAACTAAGTGATAGATTAGTATAAATAATGGCATTGACCTCCTCATTTACACACAGCAAATTCTCCTTCCTCATAAGATCAAATATAGCTACAAAGGTTCTTTTGTTTCTGGAGAAACTAGGCATCTCAAGCAAATAGCTCTTGATATTTTTTTTCGTTCTTCTTTCTCCTCTCTCCAGTTCACATGTGTGACGTCCCTCTCTCTATATTTAATGCACATCTTTCTGTAGTTGGTGATCTCTCTCTTGTGTGCAACTTCCTATGATGTTTTTGCAACTGTTGTTGTATCTGCTAGGGTTTGACTTGGAGGTGGAGACCCGGTTCTAAGTTTCTCTTTTGTTGTACAAATAATTTATCTATTAAGAAGGGTTGTTGGGTTTTTCCCCCTAGTGGGTTTTCCCAGGGTAAATATTGTGTCTTTTTGTGATCTCTATTGTTCTAATTTTCTACTGCATTTATATGGTTGAATTTTTGAAGTGTAATTTCTTAATGATATATTGAAAAGTAAAAAGGAAGACGTCATTAGAAGTAATTATCATTATTTTAGAAATATTGTACCTAGATCTATTGTTCCAGGAATTTCAACATGGTTGCAGAGCTTTGGTGAAGAAAAGAACTCTGAGATCTCCATCAAAGAAAGACCTATCTCCAAGAAGACCCTTCTTCATCTGCTTTGCACCTATGGCTTCCTCCATGAAATCATAGAACAAGATAGAAGGGGCGTCAAACTTTAGAGCATGGAAAATTGAGATTGACCTTATCCTGGCCAAGAACAAAGTTTTGGATATGGTGAAAGGAAAGATCACGAAACCAGAAGATAATGCAGAAAAGGAGAAGTTTAAAGAGAATGATATCACTGCTATGAGTCTCATTGTGGAATCAATCAGATAAAATTTGATTCCCTATATATCAAATCTAGATACATCGAAGAAAATGTATGATGCCCTAACCAAGATATTTATAGTTCAGAATCTTGGTCAAGTTATGAGTCTAAAGAATGAACTTCGTGATGTTAAAATGACAAAAGAGGATATTGTAGCATCATAATTTGTAAATATATCCCAGCTAAGAGATCAACTTCAAGCTATCAATGAAGCCTTTCCTAAAAGAGAGATCGAGACTAATGCTCTTAATGGTCTACCTAGATCATGGGATGCATTTTCATCAAGTATAAACACAAGAAATGAATTTAATACCTTTGAATAAGTGTGGACTTGTTGCGCCCAAGAAGATTCAGGGATCACTTCAAGAGAAAGAACCCAAAAGGAAGAAGACTCACATGCCTATTTAGCAAGATTCAAGAGAAATGGAGGCAAGAAGAAATTTTATTCTCGAAACAAGAATTTTGGAAGAAGGCCTAATCAACAAAGGAAGAAAGACTTGTCAAAGGTTCAATGTTATGGTTGTCATAAATTTGGACATTACAAAAGTGAATGTACTGAACTAGGAAAGAAGAAGAAAGGAAAGCATCATGCTTCTGCAGCTGATGTGAATGATGAAGAACCTTCAAACAAAAGCAAGAAAGAAAACTCAGATTTCTTTTATTTCTCAGCACTAACATGATCTACTAATGATGATGATGATATGTGGATAATAGATAGCGGTGCTTCTAGACACATAATAGGTGATCATGACAATCTCACAAGCGTAAGGGAGAAAAGGATATCTCGGAAGGTGGAGCTTGGATACAATCACTCTTATGCAGTCAAGGGCATTGGGAAAGCATTTATTGAGCTAGAATCAGGTAATAGTGTACATCTCAGCAATGTTCTATATGTACCAGGTTTTAAAAAGAATTTGGTTTCCATTTCTTGTTTATAAGATAAAGGAGACATAATAGCATTTATTGATGGGAAATTACTTGTATGTCCCAATCATTCAATTATAGATAATGCTAGAGTTATTGGAATTCGTGAAGGAAGATTGTATAAACTCTTAGGTCAAAATGCCCAAGCCCTTGTACATGATGAACTCGATCCTATTGAATTATAGCATAGAAGGCATGCTCACCTTCATTATCAAGCATTTCCATATCTAGAACAAATGTTTGTAGGCATACCAAAATTGCAACCAGTACATGAAGGTGTTTGTAGAGGTTGTGCACTTGGGAAGAATGTTAAAAGACCATTCCCAAGTAGTGAAAATATATCTAAGGATACCTTGAACTTAATACATTCAGATGTATGTGGTCATATTCATGTGAAGTCCCTAGGAGGCTCTCTGTACTATGTAGCATTTATTTATTACTTCTCACGAAAAACTTGAATGTACCTATTGAAGACGAAAGATGAAGTATTTGACAAGTATCAAGAATTCAAGGTTGAAGTGGAAAACTTGGTAGGTAAGAAGATCAAGACTCTAAGGTCTGATAATGGTGGAGAGTACACCTCCAAAGATCTCATTTCCTTTTGTAAAGCAGTTGGGATTAAGAGGGAGTTGATTGTCCCAAATAATCCTCAACAGAATGGTGTAGCGGAAAGAAAGAACAGATCTATTGAAGAATATGTTAAGGCAATGATGGATGATCAAAATATATCCATATTCCTATGGGGAGAAGTAGTTGTGGCAGTCGTATATGTTCAAAATAGAAGTCCTCATCGTATATTAAAAGACATGACTCCAGAAGAAGATTTTTCTAGAAAGAAGTCGAGTGTTGAACATCTAAGGATCTTTGGTTGTCATGTTTCTATTCACGTCCCCAAGTACAAAAGAAAGAAGTTGGAATCTTGAGGAAAGAAGGGCATATTCATTGGATATAGTGAGTCATTAAAAGCCTATAGAATATATATTCCAGGACAACAGAAATTTGAAGTCGACCGGGACATGACTTTTAATGAAAAATTTTCTTATACAAAGTCCATAGAAGATTCCATGGACTCCAACAATGAAGAGGAACATGAAGATATCAAAGAAGAAAGTATCGATTCTCCATATCATCCTAATGAAGAACCAGAAGGACCTATTGAGCCTATGCAACAAGTTCCTGAAGTCATAAAAAGGTCAGCATGGATTAATTCCACCTTGCACTAAGATGAAGGACATCCAGCTCCAATTGGCACCTTCAAAACAAGTAAGAGACCTAAAATATTCTCTAGTTACGTGGCACTTATGTCAAATCTAGTCAATGAAAAACCTTCCAGCTTTGAAGAAGCAGTTAAGAAGACAGAATGGAAGGAGGCTATGATGGAAGAATATCAATCCATCGTGAAAAATGACATATGGGAAATTGTGCCAAGACCTGAAGGAAAGTCTGTAGTAACTTCAAAATGGATTTTCAAGATTAAGCATGTTGTGGATGGAAGTATTGATAAATACAAGGAAATATTTGTGGCTAGGGGTTTATCCCAGAAAGAGGGAGAAGACTATGATGAAACGTTTACACATGTTGCCAGATACACTTCTATTAGAGCCATTATTTCTCTTGCAGACTCTATGGGTTGGAGCCTACATCAAATGGATGTGAAGACCGTTTTTTCTCAATGGAGTGATTGAAGAAGAAGTGCACATAGAGAAACCTCAAGGTTTTTAGGTTCACCAGAGAGAGTCCCATGTCTGTAAATTAAATAAATCCTTGTATGGAATCAAGAAAGCTCCAAGAGCTTGGTATGCATGGATTGACAACTACTTGACGAGACTTGGATTCTCCAAGAGGCATGTTGATCCAAACCTTCATTACAAGGTTGTGAAGAATGCACATGTTGTCTTACTACTATATGTTGATGATTTATTTATGACAGGTGCAGAGCCTCTCATTATTCAGTGTAAGAGGGAGCTAGCCTTTGAATTTGACATGAAGAATCTTTGTCTCATTCACTATTATTGGGAACTAGAAGTATGGCATAAACCTGGTGAAGTATTTCTATGTCAAGGGAAGTATGTTGTGAAGATCCTTCATAAGTTTGGGATGATGGAATGCAGATCCATGGCAACTCCCATGGTAACAGACCTGAAGAAGTTGAGAGACTCTGATTCTAAGCTGGTGGATCCATCCACGTACCGACAATTGATTGGCGCATTGATGTATTTGGTTAATACTAGGTTAGACATTTGCTTTGTTGTGAACACATTGAGCCAGTTCCAGGTAGAACTAAGACATGAGCATTGGATAGCCGCAAAGTACATTTTGAGATATTTGCGAGGCATGCTAAAAAATGGTTTGAGATATGTCTCAAACAATGACTTACAGCTGCAAGGATATATAGATTATGATTGGGCAGGGAGTGCAAATGAAAGTAAGAGCACTTCATGTGTATGCTTCAGTTTGGGCTATGTTATGATCTCTTGGAATAGTAGGAAGCAAAATTCTGTCACACTCATCACTGTAGAGGCAGAGTATATTGCATCTTATGATGCCTGTACGGAAGTAGTATCACTTTGTAAGATGGTTTCTATATTGTTTGATCATATGCTATAATCAACCGTGATATTCTATGACAATCAAAGTTGTGTGAAGCTTTCATAGTGTTAGAATATGAAAGATGTGTGCTCGTTTTACCATTGACAATACCCTTGTCACCCAACCATAGGCCAAAGCCACCCTCTGAGCACCTCAACCTTGACAAAGAATCACTTCAAAAGCAAACCCTAGGCTAGATAGCCAAACAAAGGGTAGCCCACCTTTCCCCAAGGATAGTGCATCAACAAAGACTGATCAGATGTTCCAAATCCTAGCCAAGAGATAGTCCAAGCCAAAACGTAACTGCTAGCTGCAGCAACTACACCAGCAGCTTTCCTCCAAACCTGCGCACAAGACTGCAACTGCACTGCGCAGAACTAGATCTCTGCAACTGCTGAGATGTGTCAAATGAGAGAATGGCACCCTGTATTTATAGTGGTTCTGGCAGACTTACTGGGGCCGACTTCTCCTTTTGGGTACCTGTCTGTTCAGTATATTATTATTATTTCTGGCCGACTTCTTCTCTTGGGGGCTAATAACCTAATATAAANCTAGGGTTATTAGCCAACTCATTAGGGTTTCTCTTGCTTCCCGGAGTCTTCTATTCTCGCCAGGTTCACACGTGGAGGTAAATACCTCCCGCAGCTACCATAATATCAACACATAGAACCTTGTGTTTCATGACAGGTCGAAGCACATCGATATCAAGTACTACTACATTTGTGATAAAGTCTAGAAGGGAGAGATAAAGCTCTAGTATATCTCCACCGATGAGTAGACAACCGATATTCTAACAAAGCCTCTATCTATATCTAAATTTGTATACTTCAGGGACAAGCTGGGACTTGTGGAGATTACTCCTCTCTCTTAGAGGGAGTGTTGATGGATGGACATTTTCTCGATGTCACAGGTAGTGACCAGATTAGAGAAAATGGTCCATGTTGGACAGAAATTATCTATGTTTCACAGGTAGTGACCAGATTAGAGAGAATGGTCCAGGTTGGTACCATGTGTTAACTCTAAAAAACGCACCGGCATTTTTGAAGGAAAGATGCCTAATCTTGTAGGGAAAAATTTTCTAGCTTCCCTAGCTCCAAATCTAAATCTGATTGCATCATTGGAAAGCTTAT
>JASDQU010376140.1:0-11376 GCA_032191745.1 Picea mariana | reverse complement strand
AGCACAAGGAGGATCTCATGGATGCATTGAATTTTCAGCAAGTCTGAGATCATGACGGTGAAATTCTCGGAATTACAAAAAAATGCTATTTTCTGGTGTGTACGCGGGCTGTCTATGTATAGGGTGAATATACGCAAGTTGTCTGTGTACAGGGTGTGTATAGTACGGGGGTTGTCAGTGTATAAAGAGTGTATAGTGGATAAAATCATGGAGATTTGTGGTTGAGATGATGAAAAGATGTTTAAGACTGAAGTAGGTTCCAGATCTACATTATATGTGCTCAGATATGTCACTGAGACACTGGTATGATTACATTATTGTCTTGATGGATAGTATAGATTGTTGTGTTGTGAATGATTAGGGAATTATTGGTATGGTTACTGTGATGTAGTCTATGTTGGTTGATGGAATGAGTCATACTCTTGCAATTCTGTGGTGACATGATTGCTATGGTATACCTAGCTATTTATACATGATTGAGATATCATTCATATTGATTGGTTGTGGAGCATGAGTAGACTATTGTAGATCTTGGACGAGTTGTAACTGAATGGTGGTCAGTTTGGACAGTGAGAGACATAAGAGAATGATAAATTGGTTTCAAAGGATCTGATTTTATCTTGAGAGATAAGCCCTATGAAGCTTAGATGATATACGCAAGTTTTAGTACTTCGTGGGCATGTATTAGGGCATGCACATATCGTGTTGCACTACTGACAAGTCACATACCTGTTGCAGATTAATATCTATTGAGGATTGTTACCTCATCTGAGTTGATGCTAAGGGTGTAAGTTGAGTCTTTCATTATAGAGATGGTGTTCTTGTAGATTTGTACTCTATTCAATTGTTGCTAAAAAACCCCAAGGATTGTAGTCCGTAATAAAAATAAAATTGTACATACATCTTGTTTTCTTTATGTTCCTTGTGGTGATGACTTGTTGATGATATATTTCTGATATATGTTCACATCTAACTGGTTATAAATGAAAGCAATGAGTAATGAGTAAAATGTTGAATGCTAACTAATGATTTTTGTGTAATAGGGATGTTCTGGTAAAAAGAGCCCCACACTCATTCACCCCCCCTCTAAGTGTGGTAGGTGTGTCCAACACTCGAGTTCTTATTGAATTTTGTAGTGGACTGATTTATTTCCAATATAATTTTTTGGAGAATGAATGACCAAGGGCCTAATGTGGTCAAGGAATGACATTAGAGAATCTGGAAAAAAAAAATCAGTATAGCTAAAAGTTTGTATGGCCAAAGTCTGAGTCAACATAAGTACCCGAGAAAAGGGCTTTAATACCATTGTAGTGAACTAACTCAATTCACTTAAGTAAACATCCAATGTAAATAAGATAGTAAGTTATAATCCATAAAGGACAATAATAAATGTATATAAGAATATATGAAATAATGAGATATATGACATGATTACAAATGCAGAATGAGGGTTGTATATATATCCCGTGCATGGGTGCCCTTTCATAAGAGACATGATCTTCCATATGTCGTGTCTTTTCATTATTAATCATTAGTTATTTATATTATTAATTATTATCTATTTATACCCATTTATATGTATTTTTATGTTCATAACATTTATTTGGTAACTAAAAAAATTCACTTGGTATTATAAATCGAGAAATTTAGTTTCATATGTTACTTACTCATCATTGCTAAGGGTTATCCTGAGCACAATTTTCTCCAACATTGTTTTTCTTTTATTATTCATTTTTTCTCCCTCATAATATATAAATAAAACACATGAAACAAAAAAGATATCAAATGGCTAAAAGAACAAATTAAAAAAACAAACAAACTAGTAAATCTCAACAAACGGTTGTCGAGCCATTAATCTAGAGGATTACACTATTTCAAACGGGGAAGAGCCTAATTAGGCCTCATCCTCAGGTGTTATCCCACCTATCGAGTTAAAGGAAATCCATCCCCCTCAATATAAACTTATCTATTGAATAAGACTTATCCCTACTTATTAGATTGCATGACACAACTATAGGACTTGGTCAACCGTATGTCCACCAAGACACATGAACCTTTGATAAAATTATTTTTTATTAGATTATGCACTTCACAGTTCCTCATAATGTTGTTTAGATTTATGGAATAAACTATATATGGAGTTTTTTAAATGTTTCAAAAACTCCATACATAATTTATTCTAAAAATCTAAAACATCAACTTATTTTTTCCTTGGAGTTAATGACACAATTTTGACTAACTTTACAACATCTCAATAATGTTGTGATAATACCACATCTTGCTTGCATAATTAACAAGTTGGCAAGTCTGAAATTCCATTTTGACCAATAAACTTAACTAGGATGAGCATTCATTGTATATCATTGGCTTTCTCATATCTACCTTGTTTGAATAGTGGTTAAAGACCCTTTTCCAAAGCTAAGGCCAATACAAAACTATTACTAATAGTTCCTAAGGATTATGAACAACAACCATGTTACTATCGTAGAAATCCAACATTGAATATCAACTTTAAGTTGAATGTCAAAACTTCTAACATATTGTGAAATAAGACATTTTACAAAAGAGCACAACATGATATGACTTTTATAAAACTTTGGCATCTCACTATTGCTCTAGTTGAGCTCATCAACTACACAACCTACACTAAATTATTTAAGGTAATAATAAGGTAATTATTACCTTATGAAATCCCCTCCCACTACAACCACAAAATTTCACAATTTTCCCAAAGCCCTCAATGCTCACACCTCAATATTTGTCTTCTCTCCATTATAAACTTATGCACCCTTTTCACTTGCCTTAGGATTCCTCATACTTAACATGTAAAAGGTATATGACAACATCAAAGTGGAATTTTCTCATGTCCATTATATGGATTAGGGGAATAAAATGATGTAATTTTGTTTGCATGAAAAGTTTGATCAAAATGACTAGCATAACAAAATTATAAGGATTAGGGGAATCAAATGATGTAATTTTGTTTGCATTAAAAGTTTGATCAAAACAACTAGCATAACATTTTGTTTTATGGAATTTAAATAAATCATTTTTCATCTCTTAAGTTTGATAAGGTTTTGTAATTTTGTTTGCATTAAAAGTTTGATCAAAACAACTAGCATAACATTTTTTGTTATGAAATTTAAATAAATCATTTTCATCTCTTAAGTTTGATAAGGTTAGTTTGATAAGGTTTTGTAATTTCTCTTGGATAGTTCAATTGTTAGTTAAATCATTATTTTCTATTATTAGTCTCTCTCGTAGGCGTAGAGGGACTATAATGATCGATAAATTGTTGACTTCATATTAGTGTGTCCTTTGACCAGAAATATTTCCATATTATGTAGTGTTGGGACCAGGGAACTGAAAACATCAATTTTTCTATAAAAGAAAGTACCATATTTGTCATGATATGATTGGACAAGGGATTGGAGGTCTTATTTCCATCATCACTATTCCCAATGTTATATATGTTGGCATATCCAAAGTATTTGATCATATATGGTCTTTTTGAATCATATATTTTGTTATGCATTCGTCAAAGGTGGATTAATGCTATAATTAATTCAAATGTTTGGCTTAGCATTTTATGCTAGGTAAATTTATGGAAATGTTTGATATGGTGGCATATGAAAATTTTGTCTTTCCAATACATTCTCTCGTGTTCGAACTATTGTTACAAAAAATATAATTATTTATTTTGGATACGTGAGAGACCTGCCACATTGAATTTTTTTCTTAAATGTTTACAGTGCATTTCTGACAGACTTAAATGTTTACCTAACAGGATTGGTAGTGTTGAATGGTTACTTAATAGGCTTGTTACAATACATTTTCTTTCGTTTTTTAAATTTATATGCTCCAACGACATTGCTGGTTCACTGGTCCATGCTTGTTTTTTGCATGGCACTGATTTCTTATTTACATGTTGTTGTTGTTCTTGCATGCGTGTTCGTGTTGTTGCAGTTTGCACGTTTGGGTTTCTTCAATCGCAATTGGAACAACATCATTCCTAGGGGAGTGGTTGCTTCTTGCTTCTTTCTTAGATGTATGATGTTTATTGTTGCTTGCTTCTTTCTTCGTTGTATGCTATTTATTGTTGCTTGATTCGAATTTGGAGGGTTCCAGTCCTGCGCCTGTAGTTGGGCCTTTTGGTGCTTGTTATGTGGCTTGTTATTTGGTGCTTGTTCTTGTTTGCCTAGGGTTTGTAATGTTGGGAAGCTGCATTTGTGGTTGGATCTCTGGCTACATTTTTTTGCACTATAGTTTGCATAGAATACTATTAAGATAAAATAACAGACTAAATAATTGCAGGCGATGTAAATTGCATATGTTACACGTTGAACCATAGTTTTTAAGTCTCAAAATATATTTCATAGCCGCTGATTCTTTTTCCATGGATTTTGTGTTACTATGGTTTCATAGTTATGAGAATGCCTTTCGCTGTGTGGGAGATATAACTATTCTCTCCCTTTTACTTTCCTATTGTAAACTATGTTTGACTCTAGTTTCTCACATATTTGTGGTCATTCCAATCGACCGTCGTTCAGTTGCATAATTATCCAGTTTTATGGACACGGCTTCGCCAATAGGTTCAATCGAACTATGACAGGTCATGTTTGGTGTATACATTATCTTTCCCGGATTATTTTTCTTCAAAATAATGCCTCCTGGACAAAAGATAATGCAATTTATGAATTATGGGTTTCCTAGACAACATAAGTTAATGCTCACGGGTTTTGGGGGTGGCGGGCTGAAAATTGGGCTTCTTTTCTTCCATGCCCTGCAAATAGCATGGAGAGTTTTGCAATCATTCCGACTGACCCGTAGTTCGGTTCCATACTTAGCCAGTTTTATGGACGTGGCTTCACGGATAGGTTGTATTCAACTATGGTGTATACATTAGCATTTCCGAATTAGTTTTCTTTATAAGAAGGGCTCCTGGACAAAATACAATGAAATTTATCAAATTATAGGTTTCCTGGACAACATAAATAAAACATATGAAATATGTAATTTTATAAAGTAGATATATAAAACATACACAGAGCCCTCATCCCATACTTGGCCAGTTTTTGCATTGCGGGTTCTCAGGGTAGGCGGCTGAAAATTGACAATCAGAGAGTTCTGCGATATAAAAATTCACAATCAGACTTGCAGACTATTTTAATTTGAATTTTTCACTGCAGTTTGTGTAGAATACTATTAAGATAAAATAACAGACTAAAGAATGGCAGGCGATGTAAATTGCATCTGTTATTTGTTGAAGCAGAATTTGTCGGCCTCAAAATATATCTCATATTTGCTGATGCTTTTCCATTGATTCTGTGTTACTATGGTTTCATAGTTATGATAATGCCTTTTGCTGTGTGGGAGATATAACTGTTCTCTACATTTTACTTTCCTGTTGTAAACTACGTTTGACTCTAGTTTCTTGCGTTTCTGTGGTTATTTTGATCGACCGCCATTGATTGCATACTTAGACAGTTTTATGGACACGACTTCGTCAATAGGTTCTATCGAACTATGACAGGTCATGTTCGGTGTATACATTAGCTTTCCCAAATTAGTTTTATTTAAAAGAAGGCCTCATGGAAAGAAGAGAATGCAATTTATGAAATTATAGGTTTCCTGGACAATATAAGTTAATGATAGCTAGTTCTCTGGGTAGTGGGCTGAAAATTGGGCTTTTGTTGTTCCGCACCATGCAAATAGCAAGGAGAGTTCTACCATCATTCCAACTGACTGCAGTTCGGTTCCATACTTAGCCAGTTTTATGGATGTGGCTTCATGGATAGGTTGTATCGAACTATGGCGTATACATTAGAATTTCCGAATTAGTTTTCTTTATAAGAAGGGCTCCTGGACAACATAAATTAAACATAGGAAATATGTAATTTTATAAAGTAGATATATAAAGAATGGATGGATCCCTCATCCCATAGTTAGTCAGTTTTTGCATCGCGGGTTCTCAGTGTAGGCGACTGAAAATTTACAATCGGAGAGTTCTACGATATACAAATTGACAATCAGACTTGCGAACTATTTTAATTTGAAGGGTGTCATGTCCAAAAAATTTAGCATTCTCGAAATAGTTTACTTTATGTCCGTTTTACATACCCTGGCGGACAAAAAACACAAAAAAAAAATAGTAAGCATTTTTTGGATCGCGGGTTCTTGGGGTGGCGGGCTCTAAGTTCGGTCTCTGTTGTTCCGTGTCCTACAAATAGCATGGAGATTTCTGCGATATACAAATTGAAAATTGGACTTACGAAGTATTTGACCTTAAAGGGCTGGTGCCAAAAAACTAGCATTCTCGAATTACTTTTCTTTACATACGTTTTACATATGGTCCTCAACAAAAACAAAAAAATAGTAGTAGCATATGTTACATAGGGCTCCATCCTCGCTACCTTCAACGCTTCCCAGTACACATTAAATATGTTTTCAAAAGTCAGAACTGACCGGACATGTTAAAAAAGATGGGCTTTAATAAATGGAAAGCTCGAGGACATCTCCCATTAAAATGAATAGACAAGCGAATATTATGGGATCTGGTAATTTCTTTTTGCCAGCATTTTGAATTTGCAAAAATATTTTTTTTGTGTTTTTTTTGCTTCTGCAATTTTAGTTTTCTCAAAAGCTTCAGCGTAGTTCATGAACATGTCACCAAAAGAGGCCTCAACATCATGTCCCTCTTTAATATTGTGAATTTCGAAATGATGATCTTTAATAACTGGAAAGCTCGAGGACATATTCCATTAAAATGAATAGACAGGCAAATACTATCGGATCTTGTAATTTCTTTTTGCCTACATTTTGAATTTGTGAAAATACTTTTTATTTTGTTTTTTTGCTTGTGCAGTTACATTTTTCTTAAAATATTCAGTATAGTTGACGAACATGTCACCCACAGAGGCCTTAACATCATGTTCCTCTTTAATATTGTGCATATCTTAGATGTCAGATTTGAGAATCTGCTCGGATATGGGAATTTTAATACGTTTTTCTAGTCACTATTGAGTGTACGTATTCGAAAATATTGGCATTAATAAGTGAAAATATCGAGAACATCTGTCATTAAAACGAAGCAACACAAAATCTACAAAAGACCATTCAATGTTTTCTTTAAATACTTATTTCCATTTCTTTCTATCATCAAAGAGTTGTGATTTAGGGTGCCTTTGTTCTAGTGTTCCTGGTCATGGACATGTAAGACAACTTAGATATGTGATTTAAGGGCACATGAAAGAAGATATACTGATTTTATGTGACGTGGGCTTTGAGTAAAAAAAAACCTCTGTTATACAAGAGAAACTCACAGAGGATGAAGAAAAAAAAACAGCTATGTTCTGGTTGGTGTTCTGCCTGTCTTTGATGCTTTGGTTGGTTGAAAAGGCTTCCTGGAGATTTTTTGGTTGAACTTCTTTGTTTTCTTGCTGGGAATTCTAATGGATTTTGAGGTCACATGAAAAATATTTCTTCATTTAAGTATATAGCTTCTTCCAACAACACATATTTGGCAAGTGTATTGAATTGTAGAGATTGTACTAGTATTTGTCTACCTCGGAGGCGGGTAAAATAAACTGTATGGGTGGATAAAATGACATATTATCACTACAAAAGTTTCTATTTCATAGTTTGATGACTTGCATGTGGGTCTGGTAGCTGACTTGACAGAAAGCTATGTTCTTTGTCAAATTTTGTTCAGTTTCCTCTGGATGTAGTTGTAGACTCCACATATTTGGAGTGACCTCCGAACATTCTAGAAATTTTTGTCGGTCTCCATACCTCCACTTCTATGAGGAAAGATATATTTTGATGCCATTCGAACATTTGATACACTTTCTAGCCCTTTGCTGGTGCATTCTGAAACATTTGATGCACTTGACGCACCTCTGTTGCCCAAAGAAGTTATGTACCTCAACATATTTGCATTTTTCATATGGGTTGGATGTTTATTTCAATTTACTGTAATAAAACAAAGAAGTTCCACATACAAATCCTCAGGTAGGATTCTCAACCAAATAAACGATCAAGTATAGTGAGAATACCAGTCACTACCTACAGACAAGGTATTCAAAAAACTGGGATAGATGTACTAGGCAGCATCGATTAAGTACAAAACCCAAAATTGATATTGAACTCATTTTTTACGAAGAAAGAGTTTGAACGTCAAGAAAAATATCAAGAATCTTCAACAATGTACATATTTTTTTACTGGTCGAGGGTAGGCGAAATCACAATTGTTGTCGAAAATAGCCTCAGTTGTAATTTTTAATCCATATTATTTGAATATAGAATAATTTTGGTTTATATTTTAATAGTATTTTCCAATTTCTGGTATTTTTTTAAATTGTATTTTGTACCTTCTTCCCCTGTGTTGTTAAACATGAAGGACAATCTTTTTTTTTTTTCTTCCCACTACTTTAATCTAAATAAAACCTGCTCTGTCCTTTCTTTATATTTTACATTTAAGAATAATTAATGAGCTACAACAACATGGCTGAACTTTTAATGCAATGTTCCTGTGAAGTATGTTGGATATATTGCATCTTTTTCTATTTGATAATATCTGTGCATATATACTAATATCAGTACTATTGGAATAAATACAAAAAAAATCCTCATTGGAAAATCTTAGGCAATTATGTTTGGGTTTACGGTATTAAACAACTATGTCCACTATTCCATCATATACATATTGCACCCTAAGAACTTCCGTGGTCTGCAATTTATGCTTTAATTACTTAAAGTCACACCAAATTTTGATTGCACTTAATTTAATTTAGATATTAATGTTTATGGAGAGCCGATGTTTGTTGATGTCATTGCAATGAATACAAGATGAATAGTTGATAAGAAGTTGATCTCGTTGAGACCACAATGCAATTTCATTTTTCTTATTGCGCTATGTTCATTTTGCAGTCCAAATTTTCGTGGTTTCAACGAAATTTGCAAGCCGAAGAGCATCTTGCAAATTGGGAGATAATTTGCATTTGAAACAAAAACAATCCATTAATATATATTAGTATGAATACTATTCAGATAAACATGAAAACTTTCTCCATTGATAGATACTAGTATGAAAAATATTGAAATAGATATCAAAACTTTGTCTTGGCCAATACTTAGCCAGTTATCTGGGCAGCAGGCCTCAAGTTCACGACACCCAGCACCTATGTCCTCTATGTCATCATATACATGTTGCAGCTAAAGAAATTCAGTGATCTGCACTTAATTCTTTTACTAGTGATATTCAATTCATGCCTTAACATATCCATATATATCCTCGCACAATGGATCCGATCGACCGCTATTCTTTTCCATACTTAGCCAATTTTATGTCCGCCGCTTTGGGGAAAGCACTTGCGAACCCAGATGCTTATCATTCCGCTATATACATCTTGCACTCAAAACATCCGTGATCTACAATTTCACCACAGGTTCCTCGTATAGATTAAGTTCGTTCAAAGTATTTGTTCTTGCTTTCCATCCCCAACAACTTCACGTCCTTCCTGATATACATCAACAATGCTCTTACTAGTGACAAGTGGACACAGTGATACGAAAGATACTTCCATGATCTGCAATTTATGGCTTAACTGGTGAAAACTCAATAGGGATTCGCAAGCATTTGCATTAATAATCAAACACTAAATGTTCTTCTACAAGATACTTAGTTCTTTTTCCCTTCTCTTCTTCCCGTGTATTATCTACACTTCCACTATGAACTCCTCCATCATTTTTCCCTTATTTTCTTCCCATGTATTATGTGACTATAAAATATCAGCATGATATTTTATAAAGCATGTAAAAATTCTGCATTCCATACCTAGCGACATTTTGGATCGCGGGTTCTTGGGCGGGCAGGCTCAAAATTGGGTCTCCATTGTTTTGTGGCCTACAAATAGCACCCAAAGTTCCACGATATACAAATTGACAAGAAAACCTACAGACTGACTGAATCAACATTGCACTTGTATTGTTCCATGTCCTCCAAATAACGCTCCTAGTTCCGCAATATAGAAATTGACACACAAAATGCAGGACTAGCGGGGTGGAAATTGCCATTTTTTACAGATTCTAGTCCATATGAAGTATCTAACAGTATCTAAAAAAATATTTTGAATACTAAATTAGTTGTTAGTAGTGAAAACTGAACACAGAGGTACAAAACAGTTGGAATTTCACTCTCTGCAATATACAAATTGACTACCGAATTTTGACATTGTCCGCTCTTCCATGTTACAAATTATTCATTCAACTGTTAGGAGAGATACAATTAGAAGGTCTGATCCTCACCTCGCCTCCTCTACAAACACCTTCTTAGCCTGTTTTGGATCCTCCTGTTGCTGGGTTGATATCTTATAGAGCATGTACAAATTCTACATTCCATACCTGGTGACATTTTTGATCGTGGGTTCTCAGGCAGGTGAGCTAAAAATTGGGCCTCCATTGTTGTGTTTGTTGCAAATAGAACCCAAAATTTTGTGATATACAAATTGAAAAGTGAACCTGTGGACTAGCTGACTCAACTTTACACTTATATTGTTCTATGTCCTCCAAACAACACTTTGATTTTCGCGATATACAAATTCACACACAGAATGTAGGGTTGGAGGGGTTGAGATTTCCATTGTTTACCGATGCTAATCCCTATGAAGTATCTAAAAAAATCTAAAAACATATTTTCGATACTAAATTAGCTCTTACTAGTGAGAACTGGACACAAGTACGAAACAGGTGGCATCACACCCTGCGCAATATACAAATTGATTGCTGGGTTCGGACATTGTCCACTCTTTTCTGTTACAAATTATGCATTCAAATGTTGGGAATGATACAAGTTGAATGTTGGGGACATGTGTCTTCTTCAGACATGTTCTCAGCCTGTTTTGGATCCTCCTATTAGCAGGTTCACTAAATGTGCAACTCTTGGATACTGTTTCAGGTTTGAATCAAGCTTTGTTCTACCACGGTTCACAAATGTTTCAAAGTATCTATCACTTCCTCAGTTGGTATCCAACCCTCTGCAATATACAAATCGACTGTCAAGTTCACATCTTCTACTCAAAATTTCAGTGATCTACAATTCCACCACCGACTCCTTTTGTTAAGAACCAAACATCAATATAGCATAGAAAAACCTCAGGAAAAGTACTCAACGCCTTGAAAAAGAGATAATTTCAGATAATAAGCCTCTTCGACGGGGCAACCTCCTTTTACCCCACTTAAATGTTCAAGTCCAAGATCATTCAAAATGAAAATGTCTCCTTGGTATATATAGGAGACTAGGAGGTTTAATGGCCTAAAGCTGACATAAATAAAATAACATTACTAATCTAAATTACAACTAATGGCCTAAAGCCAACA